>JAGPYM010000067.1:0-116177 GCA_020736575.1 Thelonectria olida
TTTAATATAATATTTTTATAATTTTATATTAACCTTTTTAAAAGGGCGCTATAAGACTCCCTATTAAGCTAATAAAATAATAACTTTTAACTATTACTAATATAAGTTAATAGTTTAAATAAGTAGGAAGTAGAAAAAATCTTATATATTAAATAGTAAAAGTAAGGTTATAAGTACTATTATAAAGTTCTTATAAATAGCTTAAAAATATAGTTTTAATATAAGAACTATTAGCTAATTTTAAAAAAGTAGCTACTTTGAATTATTTTAAGTAATAGTATAAACTAATAGCTAGTAATAATAAACTATTTAATAAATATATAAGTAGAAAGATTTAAAAGTAATAGTAAGAAATTATATTATAATAAATAGAGTAATAAATAGTATAAAAGTAGTAAAAAAGTAATAAACTTATTATAAAAATTATTTATTTAAAGGGGGCCTAGACTATTTTTAGCTATAAGGCTAATATCTAATTATAAATAATAAAAATAAAAAGAGATAGAAATTAGTAAATATAATATAGCTAGAAAATAGTATTTTTAGCTTTTAAGCTAGTATTAAATTTATTCTTTTTAGTTATAATAAGATAAGAATTAAGTGCCTTAAGGCTAATATAATTAGGGAAAGTAAGTAGTAAGAAAGTACTTACTTATAAAAGGCAGGGGAGTTTTTATAATAAGAAAGTAAAAGAGTTACTAATATTAATTAGTATATATAGAGTTTAATAGTAATAAGCTATTAATCTTTATAATATTATAAGTATTATATATTTAATATAGTAAGGGTATTAGTAGTAATAGGATATTTAAATTATTATATATTTAATCTTATAAAAAGTATAATAGTTATAATAATAGCTTAGTAAACCTTCTATTAATAAGTTATAGTAAATAAAGCTAAGGTTAGTAATTTATTTATTAGCTAGGTACTTTTTATATATTTTAAGTAAACTAGTAGTAAAGTTAATAAAGCTTAAAGGTAGAATATATTTATAAGAGTTAAAAGAAGTTAGTAAAGCTTATAAAATTACAAAGATATATAGGGTTATAAGGCTTCTATTTTTTTATAATATTAATATTTAGCTAATTTAGCTATTAAAAAGTTAGCTACTATCTAGCTATATAATTATAATAAACTTATAATAGTATAAATATTATAATAGTAATAGGCTTTTTTAAAACTTACTTTTTTTAATTATAATAGTCTAGCTAGGAGCTAATTAATAGTATACTTAAAGTAGAAAATATAATTAACCTTTATAAGTTAGTAATAACTTAACTAAGAGGTATTATAAACTTATATAATAGTAGTAAAAAATAGAAGTAAAAATAAAGTAGGGAGTAAAATAAAAATAGCTACTTAAAAGTTAGTAGCTAGTTATTAGTAAGTAAGTAGTAGTAATAACTATAACTAATAAAATAATAATAGACTTATAAGTAAAAAGGTAGTTATTAAAAGAGAAAGAAATTAGTATAAAATAGTATATAAAAGTATATTTATAAGTAGCTAGAATGCTTATAAATAAGAGTATTAATAGGCTATTTATAATAATAGTTATTTATATATAAAGCTATTTATAATTAGATAAATAATATAATTAAGCCAGATAAATAGCTATATAATTAACATACCTAATAGTAATAAAATTATAATCTATTAATAATTATACTAGTAAATAGTTATATAATTAATTAAATAAATAATAGATAGTAATTAAATATAATAGTTATATAATAAGTAGTATTTATATTTACTATTATATATATTAGTAGTAATTATTAAAAGTAATATAATAGAGAATAATTAGGCTATAAATAGAAATATACTAAAAAGGGATAATAATAAGCGTAAGATTACTATTAGTTAGGCTAGGCGGGAGTATAATTAGTAGTAATTGCTCCCTAGGACTTAAAAGAATATAGTAACCTATTAGTATTATTGCTTTAAAAGGTGGGGGGTATTATTATAAGCGGCCTAATAGTTATTCCAAGCTGCTACTATAAACTAGAAGCATATAGTAACTAGAATAAGCTAAAAACCGGGCCAAAGGTAAGCTAAGGCAGCCTAGTAGTAAGGCTATATAAATCTTATAGCGAGCCCGCTATAAGGAAAGACTCTTTCCTTTCTTTCTTTCTAGCTTTAAATATTTAATTTTTAAGCCACTCTCTATTACAACCACTTAAGTCCAGCCCCTTATACTTACTGCCTTTTATATACTTTTATAGCATTTTAGCTTTATATATTAAACCCCTTATACTATTTATAGGGATTTATTATATATTAATTTTATTTTTTAAGTTATTTTATAGTTTATAATATAGCTAGAAAGCTCTCTCTTTATATTTTTTAAAGTTTTTTATATTAAATATAATATAAAGTATATACTACTTTTTAAAATACTCTATTAGTAAGTAATTGCCCTAATATAAGCTTATTAAGCCCTTTTATAATTACTTTTTATTTAGTTTTAAATATAAATACTTTTATTAAATAAATTTTAAAAAATCCATTTATATAAAATCTTCCTTTTAAATATTATATTATTATATCTATTTTAAATAGCTTAGCTTATTTATTACTTATTTAATTTATTACTTTTTATACTATTTAATTAGAGCTTATTTATTAAATTAATAATTCTAATTTAGTTTTTTATTTTTATTATTATAGCCTTATTTATTAAAATCTTATAATTATAACTTAAAAGCTTATTATATTTTTAAATAATAATACTAATATTATACTATTTTTAATAAGGTATTATAATAATTTTTAAATAATTACTTATTACTTTTTTACTATTTTTATATATTTTATTAGTCTTTTTTATTTTTATATAATTTATAATAGTACTTCTATTTCTATTTAAAGCTATATTATAATATATAATATTAGGTAGTAGTTTTTTATAAAGTTTATATATTTTATAGTAATAGTTAATTATATAAATACTAAAAGTAAATTAAAATTCCTAAAGAGAGCAAGTATATATTAAAGCGGCCTTTTATATATACTTTATATAAGTTCCCTTTAAGCAGCCGATAAGAGTTTACTTTATTCCAATCGCTCCCTATATATTTTATACTATTTTATAAGTACTATTTAATTGCCCTATTTAATATAATACCTTTTTAATAGCCTTAGGGGTATATTAGTCTTAAATTTTATATTATAACTAGTTAAATATATTTTATACCTTATAAGTATTTTATTAAAACTAGGGTTCCTACTACTTTTAAATAGAAAATAAGTTCTAATTGTTCTCCGTATATATATATAAGGTTATTATATTAGTTAGTACTACTTTAATATTAGTTTAATTTATTCTATTCTATTTTAATTTATACTAGTTATTATAAAATATAAAAATTAAAAAATTATAAGAAAGTTATTAATTAGAGTAAGATTAAAAATAAGTAGGTATTAATATTTTATAAGACTTTAATTTAATAAATGCTTTACTAGTGCCCGCTAGATTCCCTTTTACCTATTAAAGCTAGGCTAACTAATTTATAAGTTGGCCCGTTTTTTAATTATAACTTAAAGCCGGGCTTATAGCAGGGCCCTGATAGCTTAGCTCCTTATAAATATATTTTTAAAATATTTCTTAAGTATTTATAATTATATTTTATTAAAATTATAAATTTTATAAAATATAATATTTATTCCATTCTTTAGTTAAATTTTATAATTCTATTAGTTATATTTAATAGTTTTATTTTTAGTTTTTTAATATATAGTTTTTTATAAACTTAATATTATACTAGTATATTTTTAAATCTATTATTAAATAGTATTTCTTTTAATTATTTAAAGTTTTTATTTATTTATATATATATTGTTTTAAAAAATATAATTATTTTTTATATTTATTATACTTGCCCTTTTTTATATTTATATTATATTCCTTTTAAAGGTTATATTTTTTTATAAGTTAGGGAGTATTATTATTATTTTTCTATTATATATTTTTATTCTTTTTAATAGAAGTTTAAAATCTTATATTATTTAAAGTATTATTTATATTATTAGCTATATTATTTTAAAAGGTTTATATTTAATTAATATATTAACTAATAAGGGGGTTATATTAGTAAAGCTATAAGTAATTTAAAAGTAAGTTATATTTTTATAATAGTATAATATAAAAATTAATTTTTTAATTTTTTCTTTTAATAAATACCTTAAAGTAATTAATCTTATAAGTAATTTATTTATTTTTATATTTAAATAGTTTTCCTTTTATATTAAATATTTTATAAAAGTATATTCTTATCCTTTTATAATAGCTAGAAATAGTTAATTATTTATTAATTAATTCTATTTATTTTTACTTTACTATTTACTAATATAATAAACTATTATCTTTTAATTTATACTTATAATATTATATACTATTATAATAATATTTTATTATGTCTTTTTATTATATATAAAGCTCTTTTTAAAAGTTTTATAAATTTCTTTTACTTTAGCCAGTTCTATTATTTTATTATAAGTAGTATTTATTATTTTTTAATTATTTATATACATTTTAAACCTATTATTTTATAATTTTATTTTAAAAGCTATATATGTTATAAGGTTATATAATACTTTTTAAGTGAATTTAATACTAATTTACTATTTTAACTTGTTTATTATTATTATTATTAAAAAAGCTAATAATCTAAACATATAATAGAGGTTAATATAGGCCAAACCCTAGCCTTATATCTATTATAATAAGCTTTATAATAGGGCTTATAATTAGTTTAAAATAAAAGTCCCTATAAATAAACCTTACTTAAGGAACTTTATTCTAGCCTCTAATATAAAAGCACCTTTCTATCTAACTCTAGTCCATATAACTTAACTAATAATATAATATATAATAGCTAAAATGCCCAACTTCTTATTAATTAAATATAATATAATCTAATTAAATAATAAAAGCTATATAGCTACTTACTATATATTAAAATATATAAATTTTCTTAAATATATTAAACTAATAAGAGATTTTAATAGGTATTTAAAGGAGTTATAACTCCTAAACATCCTATACTATTTAATATAAATATACTATTAAATATTAATTAAAAGATTAATCTAGTTATTTTAAGTTATAAGATTCTAATTAAAAGATCTAATATATATTAATACTATTATAACTTCTTTAAATAGAAAGTTAAAAACCTTATATAACTTTTTAAAAGGAAAAGAAAAAACTATTTTAATAATAATAATAAGCAATTTATTAAAATAATCTAATTAAATGCCTATAAGCTATAGCTCTAGGAGCTATTATATATAGTAGTAATAATTTAAATGGTTGCTTAAAAGGCTATAAAGGACAATTTAAAAATAAAAAGTGGGTTAAATAGATATAAGGGTTAAAAAAGTAGGGGGGCTAAAAAGGTTAAATAAAAAAGGAAAGTTTAAAAAAGGTTAAAGTGGGTCTAAGGGCATTTAAACTAATAGAAATAAAATAAGGCAACTAGATAGTAAAATATATTAAAAGTTTATATAAGAATAAAAATTACTAATTATAAAGTTAACTTATTTATATATAAGGCATTTTTAATACTAATATTTAAATATATTATATATTTTATTTATACACTTTTTAAGTAAGGAGTATATGTATTTTATAAGAATAGTAATATATAAATATAATAACTAGTTTATATTTTCTTTTAAACTAGTATTATTAATTTTAAAAATTACTTTTTTTATTATTTTATAAATTTATATTTATTATAAGAGAATATTATTAATAAGCAAGTTAGGGAATATATATTATATAATAATAAGCAGTTTAAGTTTTTAAGCTTGTTTTAAATCTAATAGTATAAGAAATAGTTTAAAAATACTATTTCCTATTTAAATAGTAAGTTTTTATTTTATTAAATTAATAAGATTTTAATTTACTAGGCTTAAATTAAAAGCTTTTATAACTACTTACTTAATATAAGTGTTTTCTTAAAACTTTATTAAATAGCTTTATATTTTAATAGGTTATTATAGTACTTTATTATAAATAATATTACTTCCTTTAAAACTAGCTACCTTTTAAACTATTATAAGAATTCTTATACTATTTTAGTTAATAAGGTTTATTTTTAGTAGTTTAGGGACTGGTTTTTATATAAAGTACTTAATAATATTTTATTTATATAAGTTAGCTTAAGCATTCTATTAAGTTATAATATTAATATTATTATATTTAGCTTTTATTTATCCTTTATATAGACTTTATAATATTAAAAGTATAATACTACTAGAAATTTCTCTATTATTATAACTACTTTATATTATTATAAAGGTTTTTTTTAGGATATTTTAATTAATTTTATTATCTTTAAATATATTAATTAATACTTCTACTTATTTTTTATTTTTATAAACCTAGCAATCTCCTAAGCAGGTTTTATTATATATTATATATTATATTTCCTATTCTCCCTTCTACTAAGGCCTATAAGGGTAGTATGTATTATTGTTACTATTTTTATAAGTAGGATAATTATTATTATAATATACTATTTAATATATTAGGGCATATTTATATTATTTATTATAATATATTAGTTTAATTATAATTATAATAGTTACTACTAGAATTCTAATAGCTATTCTAACTGCTATTTAAAGTTTATTCTATTAGTTAGTATTATTTAAGCATTTCTTACTTTTTAAAATAGGTTTAAACTTCTAATTAGCTTTATTAGGGTTTTAATACTTACTTTTAAAATATCCTTTCTTTTTATAATTCTAATAAATAACTTATAAGTAGTTTTACTAAGTGGCTTTAAGTTTTATTAGTCCTAAGTTTATATTATAAAAGGTATTATTTTAATAGGCTTTTTTTTTTACCTTATTATTTTTTATTTAATACTAGTTAGGGTAATAGAAATTATAAGAGGTATTCCTTTCTATATAATATTTTTAAGCCATTTTCTTTTTATATTTATACTATTTTTTATTAATTTTAATAGCTATAGTAATATATTTTATAAAGGTTTTAAATTATTTTACTTTATATATTTTATTTTTAACTTTATTTTTAAATCCCTTATAATAGATTTAATAAGTATATTATTATTCCATTTAAATTTAATTGCAACTTATTAAAATATAATAATATAAGTAGTAGTAAATATAAGTTATTTAATTTAATAGATATTAGTAGCTATTTACTATTTTTTATTAACTATTTTAAATATATTTTTAAGTGCAGTTTTAAAGTTATCTTATTTTAAAAAGATATTAACTATATTTTAATCTTAACTAATATTATTATTATACTTAAAATAGTCCCTTATAATAGGTTTAAACTAAGTGGCTATAGTTCCCTCTATATAATTATAAGTATATATAACCCTTTTTTTAATTAAAGCAAGTCTATATAAAAACTATTAGAAATAGGTCCTAAAGTATATAAGAAAAGGCATAATATTTTTAAAGCTTCTATTAAAAGGTTCTAATTAAAATAGTTTAACTATTTTACTAGGGTTATATTTTCTATTTTATTAAATAGCTAGGGCTTATTTTTTTTAATTTTACACTTAAATGTAAAATTGATTAATTAAGTTTTAAAGTTATTAAATTTAAATAGTAACTTTTATATTATTAGGTAAAGTATTATAAGCTAGGGGCGAGTTATTTAATATAAAGTTAAAAGTATTAGTAAGTTAACTTTTAAATATAATTATAATAGTATAATATTACTTAAATAATATAATAACTTTTTAAATAAGAGCTTTTAATATATAATAATCTAGTTAATTTCTAATAAATAAAATTAAAAGGTTTTAAGTTTATATTAATAGAAAGATTAGGGTATTAGTAATTTAAATAATATAATAGGTTATTATATCTAGTAATATACTTAAAGTAAATAAATATAACCAAATTGTATATTAAAAGCTAAAATAGTTATATTTATTTAATATACTAAATAAATATATTTATATATTAAGGGTATATATACTAGCTTACTAGTTAGGGATAAGTTTAGTTTGCTAGCTTATTACTAATAAGTAAGTTAAAAAGTCTAGCTTACTTATATAAAGTGAGTTTAGGATTTAATATTATATAAAAGTAGGTCTATTATAGGTTTACTAGTAGTAACTGCTTAGTTCCAGCCTGGGCTATAATATTATATAGCTTCTATTATTTAATTAAATTATATTATATTTAATTAATAAAAAGTTAAGCATTTTAGCTATTATATATTATATTATTAGTTAAGTTATATAAACTAGAGTTAAATAAATAGAGTAGGTACTTTTATATGACAAGCCTAAAATAAGGTTTTTTAAATAAGGTTTACTAAATAGGGACTTTTACTTTAAGACTAACTATAAGCTATATTAAAAAGCTTATTATAATAAATATAAGGCTAGGGTTTAGCTTATATTAACTTCTATTATATACCTAAATTATTAGCTTTTTTAATAATAATAATATAAGAATTTTTAAAATTTAAATTAAAAATATATTAAATAAATATAGTTATATCTTAAATTTCTATATAAAATATATTAAAAGTATTAAAAGTAATATAAGTAATAAGTATTACTTTAAAATTTGTAATTATTTCTATTACTCTTTTTATAATTAGTCCCTTAACTATACTTTTTACATACTTTAAAAGTGGAGCGGAGACTTCTACTAGGTCAGACCACCTATTTGGGGCTTAGTTGTACATAAGCTTGCTGCCTAAAATACTAAAGTGCTCTCTAAGCCTCTCGGAGGCCTCCCGTTGCAAACCTGGAATATTAGTGTGTGATCAGTCTTCCATTTCTTCAAGAGTGGCACTCTAATCTGGACCATATCAAAAGCCTCCGAGGCGCTTCGCAATGCTTTGTTCGTCATGCCTCGGTCATTTTCAGTACTCTAATCGCATTCATCAGCAATTCTCCCCCCTCAAATTTGCGGAGGTCGAGGCATTAAAACAGTCTCCGGCGAGCGAAGATGTGATCCGACGACTCCAACAAGACGCGGATACTTTCAAGGAGGCTACCCACGACTTGCGCAGTATATGTCCATGGTTCCGAGGAGAGTTGGGCGACCTGCCTAAAGAGGTGCTCGATAGAGAGCCAGAGATAAAGATTTGGGACAATCCACGTTCAGGTGTCGATATCGCTGAAAAAGCACAACTCGGATGTGGACTTTGTTCGAGGATTTGCACGCTCGCGTCTTACATGCCCAAGTTTCAACGCTCGAATTCCGAAGATCATGAGTTTCAAGAACTACCACCTCAAGTCCCTAGCCCGGAGAACATAAAGTGGATCGAGGTGGAAAGTTGGCTCGAGCTAAAGCCCGCATCTCTTAAACCACAGAGTCTTCGTTTTCTATTCAGGGCTATTCGAGGGTCTTGCGACTATGACTGGCTTGACTTCAGCTTATTTCTACGTCACGACGGTAAGGTTTCGTTTCCCATTCATATAATACGATAAGCTTACCAGGCTTAGGAAATGGCTTGTCAATCTCAACTCCGACTGGAATGACGTCTAATGATCCTTCATGTCTTCGATTCTTGGCTAATGCCTTATCCCTCTGTCTCCAATCTCACACCGCTTGTCGCCAGGAGAATCTAGACAGGTGGATACCCAGTCGGCTTATTGAAATCAGGGAGCTCGAGAATGTCAGGCTGGTGGCTCGAGATGAGCTGCGGACAATGAATCCGGATAAACAAGTCGATTACTTCACACTAAGCCATGTGTGGGGCCTGGAACAGTTTCTCACTCTGACTACTCATAATCTTCCCACTCTAGTGAAGGGAATTCAACTGTCTATGCTCCCAGTTGGTTTCCAACACGCAGTCGAACTGGCCAGACAACTTGGCGGGCAATATCTTTGGATTGATTCACTATGGTGAGTGGCCCATGTGGCGAACGGATGTCCAAAACACAAGAAACTCACAATGAATAGCATTATTCAAGACTCTCCAGAAGATTGGGCCGCTGAATCCAGATCCATGGACCAAGTCTACGCAAATGGCATATGCAACCTAGCCGCCTGTGACAACACTAATTCAAATCAAGGCCTCTATTATAACCGCGATCCACTCATGGGCCTCCCTCTGATAGTAGATGTGTCGTGGGATGACTACCTTGAGACTTTCACCGCGCTTACCCCGTGGTTCGAGATGATTATTGATCATGCTCCCCTCTACAAGCGAGGATGGGTAGCCCAGGAGAGGCAACTAAGCCCTCGCACTATACATCTTACAGTATTTCCTGTCTGGGAATGCAGGGATTTGGTTCTCTCGGAGACTTTTCCCACTCCACACGTTCACGGGACGTGTGGCCCACTGACAATGTCCACGAAACTCAGTATAGATTTCACAGACTGGAATGCAGTAATCGAAAACTACAGTGGCTGTGCCTTGACCAAGGATGGCGACAAATTGATCGCACTTTGTGGCATCGCCAAAGCCTTGTCGAAGAAGCTTGGTCAACAATACTTCGCTGGCATATGGGGAAGCAATTTACTCCAGGGATTGTTGTGGCAAGTTTATAAATATCTTGAAGGTATGGACATGGATACGGTCCGGTACAGAAACTACGTTGGTATGAGAATCTCGATTATGTTATCTTTTCCCTCCTGAGAATTGCACGACTAACTAGGTTGTGTTCCTTTCCTGCAGCACCCTCCTGGTCCTGGGCTTCCGTAGACGGACCAGTGTATCCATTCACAACATCCATTGATGCTCCCTTGGTTGAAATCCTCGATGTGCAAACTCAGTCGATCAGCGGCGACCAGTTTGGGCAACTGACTGGAGGACATTTAACCGTGCGTGGGATTTTGTTCGAGTTCCCCCCATTGGCGGCATTTATGGATGATTTGGAGCGGTTTCGCGACCGGCCTAGATTCGATGACTGGGCGATGAGTTTGGATGACTGTGGTGATGATTATTACAAAAACAAAACCTGGTTCCTCCCCTTGGCCGTCGCCCCAGCCGCTTCCCGGCGATTGAACTTAGAGATATGCGGTATCTTAATACAAGAGATGGATGATTGCTCGGAAACAACGGTCTTCACCCGCGTGGGTTTCGCTATTGTCGCTAATGACGGCGAAATTGCAAACTCTACCTGGTATCTCAACAATTGGATTTTACGACCTTGGAGCCCTGAGTATGTTAAGATTGTAACTCTTAAATAGTTTTGCAATTAGTAATTTTTATTATTATATAAACTTTTTAGTATATTTTACTATCTAATTGCCTTATTTTATTTTTATTAGTATAAATACTTTTAGATTTATTTTAAGCTTTTTTTAACTTTTCTTTTTAATTTAATTTTTTTAATTTATTTATTTTTTAACTTTTATAATTATTTAACTTTTTATATTTAGTAATTTTTATTATTATATAAACTTTTTAATATATTTTACTATTTAATTATTTTATTTTATTTTCTTATTTTAATACTTTTAAATCTATTTTAACTTTTATTAAATTTTTTTTTTATGTAATCTTTTTTACTTCCCACTTTTTTAACTTTTATATTATTTAACCCACTTTTTATTTTTAAACTTTCCTTTTCTTTTAAATAACTATTTAAATTATTATTATTATATATACCAGCTTTTAATACTATAGCCTAAAATTATTTAATTAGATTTTTTTAATAAATTTCTTTTATTATTATTAAGCTTGTTTTCTTTTCTTTTTAAAAAGTTACTTATAGTTTTTAACTTTTTATTTAAAAATTTATAATTATATTCTTATATATCAAGTTTTTAATTAGAATTTAATAGCTTAAAATAACTAAAACAACTTTTAAATTACTTTATAAAATCTTTTATTTATTAAATATATTTAAAAAACTTTATATATTTTAATTTATAATATTTAGCTTTTATATTTTTACTATTTTATATTATAATTTATTTAATTAGTAAAAAGTTAATTATATTAAATATTATATATTATAAAATAAATTAAATTATATATACTAAAGTTTAATAAAGTAGTACTTATATATTAAAAGCTTAAAATAAGATTCCTTAAATAAGCTTTATTTAATAGAAATTTATATTTTAACACTAATTATAAACCCTATTTATAAGCTTATTATAATTAATATAAAACTATAGTTTAGCTTATATTAACTATTATTATTTGCTTAAAATTTAGCTTTTTATAAATAATAATAAGTTTTATATAACTAGTTTTTAAACTATAAAACATCTTATAAATAAGCTTATAATAGCTACGTTTTAAATTGCAATTTCTATATAAAAAGTAAAAAATAAAAAAAACCTAAAGCTGTTTTATATATTATAAGCTCTTATTCTTATTTTTATATATTACTTATCCAACCTAAGTGTACTATTGCGCGCCATTTCTTTATATATAAATTTGGGGAATACTAGGCCTTATTAGTAATAGAAGATAGTCAGAAGCTGTTAATAGTTCGAATAGGCCCTAGTTTATATTGTTTAGGAGGGCTGGTTTGAGATGGGTGATGCGATGCCTTCGTGAGCCTGGAATCGGCAGTGATCGCTGTGTGGCAAGCATCATCTTTCCAAGCCCCGAGGGCTCATCGTCAAGCTCTTGGAGATCTATCGTCATTCGACCGGCGTAAAACAGTTCATAAGGCTTTTTACATCTCCCTGGGAGCTGAAATCCTTTCATGGAGCTCAATATGTGAGGCCCGGCACAACACCATATCATTGCATGCTCAGTGCTTGCGAGGCGCAGACTGACTGCGACATGTTTCGAGTAGAGGCTGTGTAGTCCAAGTGACTAACGTCTGATTAAATATTTTACTTCTGCAAGCTATAAAGTTGACAATGCATTAATATTTGGACGGAACGAATGGGGTCTGCACCTTAAACATTGTTGTCTTCCATGCGCCCTGTCTCATTGATATGGACACGCATTGCACCGAAACTGTCCATGATACAGTACAACCCAAGGGCAGTGCGAAGTGCGCCGACTCCCTTATCAATGCAAACTTGGGGGCCAACGTCACGCAGACTTGGAAAAGGTCGACTTTTCGGCCCAGGCATTGCCCAACACAAACATCGTCGAGCCGAGTCTGGCCGCTGCAAGAAGCCTCGAGAGTGAAGCGTAAAGATTGCGAAAACGCCACCAACACCTCCTTGCGTCCGAATAATCTTCTTCCTGTCTCACATGAGTTCTCAAAGGCAGACAAGTACCGCACCGTCAATTGAATAGGGGGGAGGGGGGGATGGTCATCTGCCACTATCCCACCCTTCGTTGCAGCTGAATGGGGTCGAGAATGCAGAGGCTGTACCCTTCTGGGCTCATTTATGCGCCCAGGAGGGTGGCATCCGTGGGATAGTGCATCTCGGCACGGAGGAGACGGCTTGGCCAGAATGCCAATGAGGCTCTGCCGTCGCCGTGGCGGTCCGCGTCGCGCCGCCCCGTCCTCAGCGTCGAGTCAATTTGCAGAGATGTTGCAGTCGTGATGTCCTTACTGCACATGATCACATCGCCTGTGTGCTGGCAACCAACCGGCGCAAGTTCGCAAGAGCCTCATGGCCGCATGAGTCTGCAACCATTCGGCCGCCGAGTATTTAATCAGGCGGCAAACCGTACGGGGGAATGGCTTGAAGCTAAGCTGGCTTATTCTTCCCTCGGAAACAAAAGGTTGAGCACTGCCTTCGCCAATCTGTCATTGCCATCACTGTTGTCGTGGCCATGGCTGAGCCGGTTCGAGTTCCCGATTACAGGCTGCGAAAGGATGTACTTGAGCAGTGGCTCTGGTATCGCTTTAACACCGTCATTGACGTATATGTGGGTGGCCAACCTGACGAGACAGGTCCTCTGTCTAACTCCATCGCTACAGCCCATCAACACGTACTACGTCTTCTACTTACCCGAGGGCGCAGAGCTCACTGATGTACGAATACCCATACATAGCGCGATTTATGCTGTAGATCTGATATTCGCTTCCAGGATGAGAGGAGACAACTCCGGAAACTAAAGAACAAGATGACGTTTTCGCCTCCGGAATAGATGGATCCAAGAGAGTGGTGAAGAGGATGCCGCACACATGTGAGGCGTGTTGGTTGAAAGGGTGTGTGCTAGTTGGTGCGCTGGGCAGGGGTGGAAGCAAGCAAACCCGAGCTGCTCACTAGCTCCCGTATCTAGAGGTACATGCACAGTTATTTACAGTACTAAAGTTACTGTACAGAATGAAGAGCCCTGCAGAATACGTGGGTGCGTGGCTGTTGTCCTGTGGACAAGTGGCCAAGGACTCGTGGTTCGCCCACGGAACGATGCTTCGCCGACCCAGGGGCTTCAGGTATCAATTCTGCCCTGTTCTGTTTCAGTGAACCGAAGCATCGAAATCGTAAATCCACTTTGTTCAATGTCAACCTTACAAAACGCACAGCAACCTATGCCTTTTTCCATATAATAAATACCGGCCCAACACCCTCTCGATAAGGATACGCTGTCTAAAATAACTCTTACTCGCTATTCTTCACCGAAATGTCGATAAATACTCACGACTTGCTGCTGGATCGCTGCGACAAATGCAGCGCTTATCCACTCAACCTCTTGCGGAAGGGACACCTGAAGCGCCAGTTGAAGAAACATCGGGATTATCTCGATGACAACGAGGACGATATTTTTGAACCTGACGACGAGTGTCTGGAGTTTCTGGAATTATGCGACGGTAATCATCGTACGCTAGTCCTCACAATGCGGTTTGTTAGACTTTTCTGACGGCCGCACAGAATACCGGCAGAAGCGGACACACAACCGCGAAGAACTTGGATCGCATCTGCTAGCTAACCACAATGATCCCAAGTGCCGTCACATGCAAGTGCCTCCTCTTTCATAATTTTTATATCCACCATTGACTTACATTACTGCAGATTCCTCCAGGCGGAGGATTCAAGATCGCCGCTGAACTGCTCTCGCGAGAGCTTCGTCTATGCCCTCACCTTTCACCAGGTTTCACCATTCTTCCTAGACTATGTGTACTCATTTGGAGATACCGTAACTCCACTCGATTACTCCATGATCGGTTTTCAGTCAGAAGACTCCCTCGCAGTCGCGGACGACCAAGTGCTCGAGATCTCAAAGCTTGGTCGTTCAGGTCGTGAGCTTCGACTGTGTTATCTACTCCGATCAGCGGAAAAATCGCAGATAGACACCAGCGGGAGATGGCCTTGGGCCATCAGGCAAATGACCGTCTATCACTCATTTGACTTGGTTACTGGGCGCTCATTATGGCTCACTATCAAGGCAAATAGTCTCATGAGAGATGCCATCACTGAGGCTTCGGCAGAACTTCCTGCCCTAAGTCCCAGGTCGCTCGAAGACACAGCTGGAAGCTTTGCGGCCACTCTCGCGACACACTTGGTATTTTTGGGTTGGTGTGACGAAAATTGGCGGTATTGCATTAATGATGCTGAATACGCGCTGAGGACGATTCTCACAAAAGTAAAGACGGCCAACGTTGATAGAGATGAGACGGGCGCCCATATCGATGCTCTAACTCGAGCTATAACGATACAAAAGAACGCAAAACTTCGGACATCCGAGGCCACTGATATCCCGCCGAGAAAAAAGAGGCCTGATAGGAATATTCGCAGGGCCCTCAATTGGATGACTATATGGAAGAGGTCCGGCAACAGCCTTCCGGTGGCCACATTCGAGGAAGAATCACCTAAATACCGATTCAACAGATCGGCACGGAGTCGCAGGTACGGGGACCAGTTGGACTCGCTTGAGATGTTTTCATTTGAGGAACTCCAGACACTTCACCATATTGGTGAGCAAATACGTGAGATGCGACTCGTTATTCAGCTGAACATGCAGGCATTGCGAGACATAAAAGAGACGTATGAAGGATTGGTCCAAAGAGACGAACTGGACTCGATCCAGAGGGAGGAACGGGGCCTGGACCAAGTGGATGGACCGGAGTCGAAAGATTCAAGGAATGGAATCAAGCAGAAGTTCGAGAAGCAGGTTGCCGAATTTTCACGGAAAGTCGATGGAATAACACGAAGCCTTGAAGTCAGACTGACGCAGCTGGATACAATGATTGCCTGGCTCAATGACGGTAAAGGACTTGTGAGTACTAAGTTCACGTCTGTCTATGCAATTATTCTAACAATTGCACAGTTTGATGATATTCTGCAGTTCAGGAGTGTTCAAGCCAGTCGCGTCTTCGCTGAAATCGCGCATGAGCAAGGAAAGAAGATGGAGAATATTGCCAACAAGACAGAGAACCAAACAGGCTCTATGCACATCATCACATTTGTCACACTAGCATTCCTGCCAGGCACATTTGTAGCAGTAAGTTGGATACAGGCACTCGGCAAGCCATGGAAAATTTAGCTGACATCGCAACAGACATTCTTCCAGAGCGGGCTGGTGTCGTGGCCCGACTCGGATCAGAATGGTGGCAGTGGTGGGCAGGCAGAAGTTAACACCCAGGGCCTTGGACTCTTCTTTGCAATTACAATTCCGATGATGTTCATAACGGGCATTCTTTGGTGGTTAGTCTATCGCTACTTGAAGCGACGGAGGCGGATGAAAGCCATGGAAGTAGACCTGAGCGTGATATAACGTGTGCCTAGGTAGGTCCCGAGTGCAGTGTGGCCGGGCTGAAATCCTGTTGGAAGGCCTGATGAGCCCGCCCGCTTCCTCAACGATTGTTCAAAAATGTCAAGAGGCAAGACCATTAACTTGATGAGATTTCCTTAACTATCTCGTCTAATACCTTACGTTACCTACTACCTTATTTAATTAGCTCAGCACCAAGCTGCCAGACCTCAAACCATTGAATTTCTCGCAACCTCGCATCCATTTTTGATCCTGTTCACTTCTCTGCCCGCCCGCACCGAAACCTCCAGATGTCTGGTTCAGCAATGTGCCTTCACGAGGCAACCCGAAGCAAGCCACAACTCAGCGGTTCCGTCAGGCAGCAACGCTATCGGCTGAGGTGCTGTAGCGCCGTGGAAACGAGCCAGAGATTGGCTCATTTCTCACATGGCCCCCAAAGTTGAACCCGTTGATGGAGACTCCCCGCCTCCTTTGCCGCCGCCCACGTTGAACTCATCCCACTACCCCCTCCATTTACACACTATCTCCATCCATCCCACCTCTCCTGATAGGTATCCGTACAGTGCTATTCGGTATCGGTCGGTGGTGGCTTGGCCGAGTCAAACGCCCCGTGCGTTAATTACTGAAGAACCCCAGTCCGCACGCAGCCTTACTCAGGCGTTCCTGCGCAACGAGGCCACCAAAAACCATGGCCAGCAACCCAGCGCCTCCAGATAGTCATCTAATATTCGCAATGGGGGTGCCCAAAAGGCGTCCAAGGTCAGGAATTGCCGACCCCAGTTTCAACTTCCCCAGCATTTTTTTCACCATCATCACTCTTTGTGTCTGAAGCCCATAATTATGCTCTGAAACCAACAATCTTGACAAAGCTGCCGCGGTACCTCTCAGAGTCTTCATTTTCCTTTGTCAGAACTAGTGGGCGCGGGAGGCATTGCGCGAGCATCAGCCGCGTGGCATACCCAATCTCATCTTGAAGAGGCGTCTCCCTCGCTCCTTTCTCTTATGAGGAAGAGCCTTGGATAGCACTATCTGGCCAATGGCATTTTCTCAACCTGGAGGGGTAAACCTTTCTAACTTATGGTCGAACAATCTCGCAGAGCATTTGAGGGAGCACGCAATGCTAGGCCGCAACGGATACGACGCAAGCGTCCCCTACATAACTCGCTCAGCACTTGCCGAGTATTGGTGGGAGGATAGGGTACGGGAAATTTTGAATAACTGTGGTATACACGAGCACGCCCATACGATTGTCAGAAGCTACCTTCGGATATTCTCGATCCTCGTTTATATTGGTATGCCTCAAGCCATTGGGCTATTCACAGAGCGGCAGCTCAGAGACGATTACCTGCCTATCATTGGCCACCCAGCCGATTGGCCTGACGACCTTCCCAACCGAGATGTCCTTCATGAATTCCACGATTACCAGTGGGCGTTTTGTCCATTGCAGTTTAGTGACGGTTACATGCACAAACGCCGCCTAGCACCACGAATGATCCTACCCGTCAGTTTCAAGGAGCGGCTCAACCAAGATTTGGGTGGTGGTGATGCTGCGGCTGTTTGGAGAGTGGAGATAGATGGCGAATGCAACCAAGGCGTACTGCCAGAGGTGAGCAATGTTAGTACTTTGCTTCCAAGCGCCACTAATCTGTCTCTGAGGGGCCCGTTGTCTTCAAGATTTACCATGACGAGGAGACGAAGAACCAGTTCGACACCGAAGCAAACACCTACACTGACTTACCAAAGACCCATCCCGAGTATATCACTGCCTGTTATGGGTCCTTCATTCAAAACGGCAAGAGCACCATCATCTTGGAATATGCACCAGGAGGCACGCTACTCGATTTCTGTACCAGCACC
Source organism: Thelonectria olida (assembly GCA_020736575.1). Classification (NCBI taxonomy): domain Eukaryota; kingdom Fungi; phylum Ascomycota; class Sordariomycetes; order Hypocreales; family Nectriaceae; genus Thelonectria; species Thelonectria olida. The sequence continues at coordinate 18,407 of JAGPYM010000067.1, forward strand.
AATCCACCAGGTGATATACAGGAAACCGAGAAATTCTGGGTGGCTCTATTCAAGCTGCTGCATGCCCTGCATTTCATTCACAACATTTTTTCTAACGACCCCTTATCAGTGGTTTGGTCAACGTAAGTTTTACCCGGGTCGGGAGAATTCGGCGCTCACAATATTTGTAGGACGCATCACGATATCAAGCCAGAAAACATTCTAGTATTTCCCCAAGGCCAGGATTCAAAGTATGACGTGAAGTTGAAACTCGCCGACTTCGGTTTAGCCAGCATCCGTCCAAAGCTTGCCGGAGCCCCAAGCACTCCTGCACCGACAAAGAGCGGAAATCGCATGTATAGTAAGTCAATCTTCTAACCCTCTTTACTCGTGTGGACCGGTTCTAACAAGTATGAACCGCAGCCGCGCCTGAATGCTGCGACCAGTATCCCGTTCATTACCATGCCCCCAAAAAGGTTCTCCCAATCAGTGATGTGTGGGCTCTCGGCGCAGTCTTCAGCGAGACCCTCATCTGGACTGCATGGGACACGAAAGGTCGAAACGATTACAGTCGTCGGCGCCAAGCTGAGATATTCGAGATCGAACGTCTTAAGGGTAGTGGCTACGATGCTTGCTTCCACGACGGGGTATCAAGACTTGACGCTGTGGACCAAGTGCATAACGAGGCGATCCAGGAGACAAACAAAACTGAGACACTTTCCCAAGCTATTAGCGAAGTGATTCTAGATTACATGCTCCTGCCCTCAAAGGACCGGCTGGAGCCAATTGAGGTATACTCCAAGTTTGAAGACAAGAGACTAAAATGGATAAAGCTGAATAAGACGGCGTTGCCATTGACCAGAGTCCCCAGGTCGCCGACGCCCAACTCAGCTTCGCCCACGCCTCCTCAAGATGGCACCATCCCCTTCCGAACAACATCAGAGTCATCTCGACGCCCGACTCAATCCACGAGTTTTCCCCCGAACATGCCCATGTTTTCAACAGGCTTTTCTGAAGAGCCAATACACGAACATAGACGGCGGCAATTCTCTATCGGCCCTCATTTTTCGTCAGAAAGAGTTCACCAAAGGGGTCAATCAAGCGATTTCCAACCCGCCGAATTGCGAAGAAGAAGAAGAGCGGAAAGAAGACGCGCTGAAACCGTGTCGCCTCCATTTGTAGATCTACCACTACCACTGCTCCCTTCTCAGAGACCGCACAACATTGAAACCCATGACAGAGTCGGTCGCGATCAGTCAACAACTCGACCGAATATTTCTTCTTGGCCATACACAGAAATGTCCAAGAACAACCCAATTACAACCGCCCTATCAGCTCCGGACAACCCTCCCGAAGCCACAAGCGATGGTAACTTTAGTCCTCCTCGCCCGTCACAGGAAGTCACTTCGAACGGAGGGGTTAGACCTAGACAAAGTCGAGACGCCACCCGGCCCAATCTCAGTCACCGCCCGTCTAGCCAAGCCAACAAAAGGCAAATTTCGGACCCCGTAGTCACTTTCCTGCAGGTATACACACTTCTTTTGGAAAAACACCAGAGCAACAGGACATTGAGCCTGGCTCCTATCAGGCGCATGATTGGCGTCTTAACATCCAAGTCGAATCCGGCCATGACGCTACCTGGCATACAGCAGGCGTTAAACGTCCTCCGCACTTTGGCAAACCGAGAGCAGGTTGGCTTGACCCGTGTTTTGTTGCATTACTTCGTCCTGGGTCGAGTACTGATTAATTGCCTCTACCAATAGTTATTCCTGATTGACGACTACCACTCAATGAAGACGCACAAACGTGCCGTTAAGATTGCGGCTCGAGTTATCAGCTACTACGTAAAGGAAGTCGACCCGAATAAGATGGAACTCTTTTTTGCTTCGGCCCTCCAGGACCCACACCGATGTTCAACCAGTTCGGAATTGGAGAGAGTAATCGAAAACCACAATTTCTCTGATGGCTACTGTCTAATGCATCTCTGCATCCAAAGCATCTTGGAACAGGTCTTGAAGACGCTCAAGAGTGGCCAAAACAGAAGTTTTAGCATATATGTTCTCACTGACGCTGTATGGGAACCTGGCGTTGCTCGTGTTGACGGCGTGATTGCCCGAGCAGTTAGAGAACTTATGCAAAATGGTATCGACCCGGGAAAGCTTATGATTCAGTTTCTTCGCTTTGGAGACACGGAGTTTGAATATCTCCGACTCAAGCGTCTTGATGATGACCTCGTACGTGAGTACGACCTGGACGAAGATTAGTCAGTCTACCCCCCCTCCCCAGCTTAAGCACAGTGCAAGTCTGACCCCGGGTTGTAGTGATATTGTCGATACCAAGAGTTACGACGACAGCGTCCCACACGTTCTCGTCGGCAGCATTTCTCCATACTATGATAATATTAGTATCTCACCCCCGCTGGCTAGAAGTCAGGGACGTGGTTAAGTTAAGACTTAATAGACTGGGTGCAGCTAGAACGCTATACGCACAACCGTGTGTTTGTATTCCGACAATTACTGGCCTAGATGTAGTATTTTAGGACGTTCCGGATGGGGTTTCTTAGATGAAATATAAACGGAGTTAGTTAAATTGAGTAGTGGGGCCCCTACTAGGCCTAGAACCCCTAGAACATGCTATGACCTCACGCAGTGCCAGCACGGTATAGATTTTAGCATAGTATAAAAAAAACATTAGTACTAGCGGTGCCAAGGGGTGCTGCGCCTAGTAAAAGTAACGCCTGCAGGCTATTAGGCTGCGGGCTTAATAGGCTACTAAATATTTAAAAAAGAAAAAACTATAAAAATTAAATATATAATTATAAGGAAAAAAGAGAGAAATTTAATATAAAACTATTAAAATAGTATAAGAAAATTAATTTTTTATAAGATTAAATTAATTAAATAAATATATTTATTTATTATTATTAAAAAAGTTAATAATTTAAATATATAATTAAAGTTAATATAAGCTAAATTTTAGCCTTATATTTATTATAATAAGCTTTTCTAAAGGGTTTTTAATTAGTTTTTAATTAAAAATCCTTATTAAATAAACCTTATTTAAAAAACCTTATTTTAAGCTTTTAATATAAAAGTATTACTCTTTTAAACCCTAGTTTATATAATTTAACTAATTATATAATATATAATTTAATATAATTAACTTCCTACTAATTAAATAAATTATAATTTAAAAAGATAATATTAAAATAATAGTTTAATATCTATTAAATTATATAATTTCCTTAAGTATATTTATTTAATAATAAAGTTTAAAAAGTATTTTAAATAGTTATAACTTTTTAATATTTTTATATTAGCTAATATAAATATATTATTAAAAGTAATATAAAAAATTAATTTAATTCTTTTAAGCTATTATATTTTAATTAAAAGCCTAAATATATAAAAAAATAATTATAATTTCTTAATAGAAAAGTTAGCTAATTTAATTGCCTTTTAAATTGGGTAAGGAATAATAAGCTTAATTAAAATAACTAATTATGTTTTAAAGAAATAGGGGGCTAAAGGGTTAAGTAAAAAAGAAAGTTTAAAAATAGGTTAAATAAGTTTAAAAGCAATTAAGCTAATAGAAATAAGTAAGGTAATTAAATAGAAAAATATATAAAAGAGTTAATATAATAATAAAAATTACTAATTATAAAAAAGTTTTAAAATATATAATTATATATTTTATAAATAGTAATTTTTATTATTATATTAGCTCTTTTATATATTTTTCTATTTAATTATTTTATTTATTTCTATTAGTTTAATTGCTTTTAAATCTATTTAATTTATTTTTAAATTTTCTTTTTTATTTAACCCTTTTAGCCCTCCCCCCCCCAACTTTATAACCCTTATATTTACTTGCCTATTTAATTTACTTTGTATTTTTAAATTTTTCCTTCCCTTTTAAATAACTATTTAAATTATTACTATTATATATAATAGCTTTTAAAACTATAATTTTAAATTATACTTTTATATTTTTTTAAAAAATATTTAATTCTTTTTATTAAGGCTATTATTTTTTATTTAATTTAAAAAGTAATTAAATTAATTGATTTTTCTATTAAAACATTTAAAATTATCTTTTTATATATTTAATCTTTTAATTAAAATATAATAGCTTAAAAGAACTAAATTAATTTTTTATATTACTTTTAATAGTATATATATATTAGCTAATATATAAATATTAAAAAGTTATAGCTATTTAAAATACTTTTTAAGCTTTCTAATTAAAAAAATATATTTAAAAAGATTTATATAATTTAATATATATTAAGCTATTATATTAATATTATCTTTTTAAATTATTATTTATTTAATTAGTAAGAAGTTAGTTCTATTAAATTATATAAATTAGGGTTTAAAAAAGTAGTACTTTTATATTAAAAGCTTAAAATAAGGTTTTTTTAATAACGTTTATTTAATAAGACATTGTATTTAAAAATTAATAATAAACCTTATATAAAAGCTTATTATAATAAATATAAGGCTAGATTTTATTTATATTAACTTTATTATATGCTATTATTAGGCTTATTTTAATAAATAATATTTATATTTTAAAAAGACCTATTTAAACACTACCTTTTTTATAAATTTCTAAGTTCTATTATAAAGGTTTTAATATTAGAGAATATAAAAATACTATTCCTCTAATTTGTCACGGCCCATGCATGACCCAACTCCCACCAAAGCGGTCTGGGACGGCAGAACCGCAGACAGCCCCACTTTTTCACGATCTTATGCAAGACATCGTCGAAGGACCGACGAGGACCGACCGACGGTCCCAACGATCCTACCCTGGACCGATCCCTCAACTTCATCGGTCCCTGGAGGAACACTTAGTATATAAACACATTCCTTTAAACACATTAGATAGAACACAGCTCTTCAGCTTTCAATACAACTTGGTTACACTCATCTACTTTGAGCACATTACCAGACGTAACAACCCCCTCTGTTTACCTTTGCGCACTGCTCAGACCTTAACGTCCTGTCCTCTCTGCCAACATAAACCTAGAACAGTCTAGTCTACCTGTTGGAGATCGACCTGACCGTTACACGTTGAAAGCTCTTGTTCAGAAGGATACCGCGTTACCCTGAGCAATATCGAGAATTGTCAACATGGCCACCCAGCAACAGCAGCAACTCAATCTCAACCAGGGACAGCAAGGCAACCCGCCTGTTAACCCCACACCTCCTACTGACGACGAAATGGAGGATGACGACGACGAGGAAGTCGAGGCGCTCAGACAAGACATACGCAACATGCAGATCCAACACGAAGGCGAACTCCGTGTGCAACGACTCGAAGTCGAAGCCATGCGAGCCGAAATCAACCGAATTCTCGCCATCCAGCAAGATCAACAAACACTGCAACGAAACCAAACCAACGACCTCAACAACCTCGCCACTACTGCCACCACTGGACGTGACCCCGGAGAAATCCTTAAGCCCTCTGCACCTGAGAAGTTCGACGGAAATGCCCGCAAGCTCCAAATGTTCATCACCAGCATGAATGCCTTCTTCTCGTACTACCCGACCCAATTCCGATTCGAAGCCGCCAAAGTTCACTACGCAGCCGGACGATTCACTGGAAACGCAGCTCTGTGGTTTGAGCCCGTCATGCGGAACTACCACGACAAACCGGAAGTCGAACGAGACGAACGAACCCGACGCATCTACGGAAGCTATGCCACACTCGAACAAGAACTCAGACAGTCTTTTGGAACCATCGACGAAAAATCTAAAGCCGAAGATCAGATCAAATCTCTCAAACAAACTGGATCGGCATCCGACTATGGAACCCTGTTCACCCAACTTGCGATCAAGTTACCTTGGGACCAGGACGTCCTCATGTCACTCTTCTTCGACGGACTCAAGCAATCAGTCCAGGAAGAACTGTACAAACACGAACGGCCAACAACCCTTGTCGAGTACATCGGACAAGCGGTCAAGATCGACGACAGACAATTCTCATGGCGCAAGAAAAAGAGCCCTAATACCGGAAACAACAACCGATACAAGCAACCCCGGTACAACGCCAACCAAGGAAGACAGCGACAAGGACACACTTCCTACGGCACGGATTCAGGCCCGATGGAACTCGGCGCCACCAAACGCGACCACTCGCAAGTCCTCTGCTGGAACTGCGGGAAGAAGGGACATTTCGAAAGCAAGTGCCGAAACCCTAACAAGACGAACCAGAAGTTCAAACCTGTCCCAGAAGGTAAGAAACGCCTGAGTAACACTAACCGACAGGACGAACCCCAAATGGCAATCAGGACAGCCACCAGAACCCTGGCAGCAACCGGTATGTTCACAACCAAACCAGTGAACCACGCCTTGCGACGAGAACACGCCCTGGAACACCGAGCGACGTGCACGGACAGCAAAGACTGCATCGTCTGCATAGACGGCAAAATCAACAAGTACCTTGACCCTAAGGAACACGTCTCGTTGCACTGGACGGCTTGTTACGATGACAACTGCCTCATCCACAAAGACGGCAAAGACAATGGATACTACCCCCGCAAACCCCAACAGAAGGAAAGACAGGAAGTGCAACTCACCGCACACAGCGAGACCTGTCCGGAAGGTTACCAACTCCGCGAAAACGAAGAATGGGTGAAAGTACCAACCAACACACCCCACGACGCGGAACCCAACCAAAACATTCCGAAGAAGACCCTGGCAATGACGCGAAGCGGTTACGATAACGGAGGAGTTCCCAGTGGCACCGTACTCCTAGCATCTCGAAGCCTGTACAAGGGGCTAAGGGAAGCCGAGCACGACGACAACGACACTCTAAGTCAAGACGACGCCCGAGCCAACTTGAGCAAGAAGAGTATCGCCAAATACGCCACATGGAGACCAGTCCCCGAACCACCAAAGACCAACGTCACTGGTCACGGAAACACGAAGATTCTCGCAATGGTCAAGAAAGGCAAGACCAGCCGAAAAGACAACGAGGAAGCGACGGGATACGCGCAAGCACCCAATCAAGCAACGAAGTCATGGCACGCGCCGCCCGACGATCAACCAACGGATCCGCAACCAAGCCGACACACCAAGAACCGAGCAACCATTAAAGACCTCGACCTAAGCCCTGCGGACCAAGACCTAGTCAACCTCGTGAAACGAGAACTCACACTCCAGAACGGAAACGACATCCCAGAACCATTCCTAATGCTATCGGATTTGGAACGAGCCCAAGAACTCGGCTTACCTGTCACCACATGGCATGTATTCCCGAACTCGCTCACCGACGATATCCCCACGCGACAAACACTAAACCATGAGCCCCTCGAGGAAGGAGAAATCCCTGAGGAAGACAACGGCTCAGTGGACGACACGAGCTCAGATGAAGCCAGTAACCCAGAAGAAGAAAAACGACTGGTTTACCAGAAGGTCACGAAAGGGCAGAACGCCAACAATGAAGACTTCTATGTGCACGGCATCACACACCGGCAAGCCCAAAAAGGACAAGGAAGCTATCAAGCTCACCCCAACGATGCACCTATTGTGAACCCAACTCACCCGGAGCACAACACCATTTCATGGATCTCATGTTACGACCCAACATGTGAACCACACCTACGGTACAAAGTCAAGAACGACTGCTACCCTACACGATTAGGACCACATGCTATCACGCGATGGTACCAAGCCCAGCACTTACAATTTCGACGCAATGTAGCCTGGATCAAGCACATGAACGTAGCCATCTTCGAGAACTACACCCACGAATTCCCAACCAAATGCATGAACGGAACGTACGACCTACGACAATGCCGATTTGAAGAGTGTAAGGTCCACGAAAGAGAGAAAATTGAACAATGGCACGTCAAACACCCGAAACGACCAACACGACCACACCACGTACCCGCCTCACGAAACGAGACAGTGGGACAATGGGTCAAGGACGTACAAGGAAAGTCAAAAAACGACAAGCGCCGCCTGTAGAAGAGCCACAGGACCGGCCAGAGCAGGAGAAATTTGCAGAACCTCCAAGAAGAGCTCTATGCGCGACAACAAGGCCCCACGAAACATCACCACGACGACGGATGATGCTGCAAGTACGAATCACGGGAAAATGGTTTACCGCGTTGGTAGACAGCGGAGCAGAGATGAATGGAGTTGATCCACGAGTAGTCAATCATCTCAAGCTACCATGGAAGGACAAGGACATACCCTACGGGATATCTGATGTGGAAGGAAAACCATTTGAGTACGAAGATGGACAAGTTACTCGCGAGGTTGATCACCTCAAGGTGTTCATCGAAGGAAAGAATCAGGGAGTTGATCTCGACATCATACCTCTCCAAGGATACGACCTACTCCTAGGTTACCCATGGCTTTACCGATATGACCCCCTTATCAGTTGGCGTACTGGCCAGGTGCAAGCTTTTCGAAGTAATGCAGCCAACGATACGGACAACGATTCAGACGACACGAGATCTCAAACTTCTATCGAAGAGGACGAAGAAGTACGGCGGAGCAACAACGAAGACACTCCCCAACCTACGGAGAAAACACAACCTCCAAAAGGAACACGACACAAACACAAGAAAGGGCAAGCGCAACAAACACGACGAACAATCGCATTCCTCAAGAAGACATTCGCACAGATGAACGAAGACCTCAAAGAACAGAAGGAACCATCTGACGACAGACTCAAGAACGTACCAGCACAGTACAGAGTATACGAGAAGCTGTTTGCCGAAGAACTGGAAACAGGTCTACCAGAGCATTCTCAATGGGATCACGAGATTTGGCTCAAAGACGGAACATCAACCACGTTCCACCCCATCTACAACCTCAACGAAGCACAGCTGCACGAGCTCAAGAACTACCTCGAAGAAATGTTAAGGAAAGGATATATCAGGATTTCCAAGTCAGAAGCAGGCTATCCAGTCATGTTCGTTCCCAAAAAGAACGGAAAGCTCCGACTTGTTGTGGATTACCGCAGGCTCAACGACATTACCGTCAAGGACAGAACACCCTTACCTTTGATCAACGAACTGAAGGACCGACTCCACGGGATGAAGTACTTCACCGCGTTAGATCTGAAGGGAGCCTACAACCTCATCCGCATCAAAGAAGGACATGAATGGAAAACCGCCTTCAGAACGAAGTTCGGACTCTACGAATATCTTGTTATGCCTTTTGGTCTCACCAATGCACCGGCAACATTCCAACGAATGATTAACAACGTGTTACGAGAATACCTAGACGTATTCGTGGTATGCTACCTCGACGATATCCTCATCTTCTCCAGGACGGAAGAAGAACACACGGAACACGTCCACAAGGTACTGCAAGCTCTCGAAGACGCCAAACTGCTAGTTGAACCAGAGAAAAGTCATTTCCACGCCTCGGAAGTGGAATTTCTGGGACACATCATCTCCCACAACGAGATACGAATGGACCCAAAGAAACTTTCAGCAGTCAAGGACTGGAAGAAACCAGAGTCAGTCAAGGAAGTACAAGCCTTCCTAGGATTCGCGAACTATTACCGCAAGTTCCTCAAGGATTTTGGGAAACTAGCCGCACCACTCACTGAGTTAACAAAGAAGGATCGACCGTTCACCTGGAAACCCGACATCCAGCAAGCCTTCGACAAAATCAAGGAACTCATCCTTAACGAACCAGTACTCAAGATGTTTGACCCTACACGACCTATCGAACTAGAAACGGACTCCTCAGACTTCGCCCTAGGAGCCCAGATCGGACAACGCGACGATGATGGAAAGTTGCACCCAATCGCATTCTACTCTCATAAGTTACACGGAGCAGAACTCAACTACCCCATCTACGACAAAGAATTCCTCGCGATAGTCCAAGCTTTCAAAGAATTCCGACAATACCTACTAGGAAGCCACCACCAGGTCACGGTCTACACAGACCACAAGAACATCTCTCACTTCGCTACCACTCAACAACTCAGCGGACGACAACTCAGATACGCCGAATACCTATCAGAATTTGACTACATCATCAAGCACAAGAAAGGATCGGAGAATGGCAGAGCCGACGCCATCAGCCGACGACCTGATTTCGACACAGGCAAGGTCAAAACAGAGGAACAACTGTTAACCCTTACGCCTGAAGGACACTTAAGACAGAAGTACATCGCAACCACCCTCGCCCAACGCATCCCCGAATGTTTGACAAAACAATGGACGGAACGCATCAGACAGTCAATCACCAGAGACGAACTCAGACAACTCATCATCGGACGAGCAGACTGGGTCAACTCGGTATTAGGAATGATCACCTACCAAGGAACAATCTACCTACCCCGGAAAATACGAAACGAATTCATCGAACACTGTCATCAAACCGTCAAACACCACAAGAAATGGGACGACCTACAATTCTGGAATTTCTTCAACGAGAATTTCTGGTGGGAAGGAGCTGGACCAAACAACTACCTCCACTGCGATCAGTGCCTAAAGAACCAAGGCCTCACCCCGAGGATGATAGGAAGAACCCCTGTCAGCAACACCCTCGCAGCAACACACACAGTGGAACAGGGAAATCCACTACTCAAACAAATCCTGGAATACAACGAACAATTACCGAGCGACGAAAAAACAGATAAGCAACAAGTACCGGAACACCTACGAGAGGAACTCGTAAGGGAAATCCACGAACACCCGCTCCACGGACACCAAGGAATCAACAAAACCCTCGAACGAGTCAAGACGACATTTTCATTTCCTAGAGTCAAAGAAACAGTCAAGAAAATCATCAAACAATGCCTCATCTGCGACAAGACAAAGGCACGACGACACAAACCTTACGGAGAACTACAACCCATACCGGTCGCGGAACGACCATGGGATTCAATCACTATGGACTTCATTACGAAATTACCCCTATCATTAGACCCTGCTACGAGCACGGCCTACGACAGCATTCTAGTCATTGTCGACAGACTCACCAAATTTTCCTATTTTATTCCATATCAAGAAGCAACCGACGCAGAAGAATTTTCCTACATCTTTTTACGAAATATCGTCAGCACACACGGACTACCCAATACGATCATCTCGGATAGAGGACCACCCTTTTTCTCGAACTTTTGGCAATGCCTCATGGCAAGGATCGGACTGAACCACAAGTTGACCACCGCTTGGAGACCACAAGTCGACGGACAGACCGAACGAATGAATCAAGTCTTGGAAACCTACCTTCGTTGCTACATCAACCACATCCAAAATGATTGGGTTGAGAAACTGCCAACAGCACAACTGGCCTACAACACTGCAACCAACGAAAGCACCAAGATCACACCAAGCTACGCAAACTTTGGATTCACCCCCGACGCCTACAGAGAACCACGGAACGGACCACTTGCACCAGCAGCTATCCTTGCATCAGATCAACTCAAGAATTTGCACGAAGAAATGCGCACAGAACTTTCTTTTGTCCAGAAAATGCACAAAAAATACTACGACCAGAAAAGGTTGAAGGGACCAACCTTCTCGAAGGGAGACATGGTGCTCCTCGCTACAAAAAACATCAACACAAAACGACCAAACAAAAAACTCGATTACAAATACATCGGACCTTACAAAATTTTGGAAAAAATCTCAGAAAACAACTACAAACTGGACTTGAAATCAAGACACCACCCAATCTTTCACATTTCCTTACTCGAGTCAACAGAAGGAACAGTCATGGTCAAAACAGGAGACGAACCAGAAACAGAGATTGAGGACCCCGAGGAATACGAAGCGGAACGAATCATCAGCATGAGGAAGGAACGACCCGACGGGACAAAACAAACAGAATACCTCGTCAAGTGGAAAGGGTACACTGAATCAGAAAATACATGGGAACCACCTGAACACCTCACCCATGTGCAGCGCCTGCTGAAGAACTTTCACCAACAACAGCAGAAGGAAAGGAAAACTCCTCGAGACCCACGGCATTCCAGTCGATAAGGTCAAAAGCCCCCAGAGACGCAGCCTCCGACACCGCCGCAGGCTCTTCGCGCGCCAGAACACCCGACCCCTCCAAACCCTGCAGACCACGAGAGACCAGGTCCTCCCCCTTCTTCTTCAACAAACGCTTTTGCTTTCGAATCCGAGCAAGACGAGCCATCGCTGCTTCTAGCGCCTCCTCAGCCTCCAGTTCCTCGCTCTCCAAGCGTTTTCGCTCGCGCATGTTTTTGGACACTAAGCAGTCAGCCGAGGACCAGCCACCAAGAAAAGAACTCAGAAACCCACGAAATGAAGCCACTCCCGCACCATCACAAACCACCTTGGCCTCCACGCAGTTAGAACACCGGTGCGAACGATCCCCAATGGTGTTGCAGGAGATTTTCAGACGATGACAACGAGAACAAGGCATGGTCTCAGAACCAAAAGTGTCAATGTACAGAGCAAGAGCCTCACACTCTTTCGATTTGCGAGAAGATTTTTGCTTCAAGACGCGACCGGACATAATGTCAGCATAACGGAATGTTTTAAGGAACAAGTTTGACCTACCAACAAGAAAATTGACTACGGTCTACTTATGCGGCCTTGAGGACAAGACCAACGGAGGGGAGACATCGTGTCACGGCCCATGCATGACCCAACTCCCACCAAAGCGGTCTGGGACGGCAGAACCGCAGACAGCCCCACTTTTTCACGATCTTATGCAAGACATCGTCGAAGGACCGACGAGGACCGACCGACGGTCCCAACGATCCTACCCTGGACCGATCCCTCAACTTCATCGGTCCCTGGAGGAACACTTAGTATATAAACACATTCCTTTAAACACATTAGATAGAACACAGCTCTTCAGCTTTCAATACAACTTGGTTACACTCATCTACTTTGAGCACATTACCAGACGTAACAACCCCCTCTGTTTACCTTTGCGCACTGCTCAGACCTTAACGTCCTGTCCTCTCTGCCAACATAAACCTAGAACAGTCTAGTCTACCTGTTGGAGATCGACCTGACCGTTACATAATTGCATATATCTTACCAGTTTAATATATATAATCTTAGTAATATAAATTAGCAGCCAAGGGCATTAATAACTGCACACGAGTGTGATCTGGGAGATAGCAGATTCCTATAGCCTAAACTTTTATTAAATACTAGCCTGATTAGAGAACTAGTTTCCTCGACCTCTTGCCCGAACAGAGTCGGTGACAGAAAAGGGGTTTTTACAAATCAGTGTTCAGCCACGACGGATACAGCAGGGCCGTTGACTGAGGTCGCCGACACAAGTCAGAAAATTTCTCCTGCTGTTTCGAGCCCTTCTACTAACCCAGAAAAAGCCTGGGTGATGTTTGTTTCACGGGACTGGCCAGTAAGACAACCAACCACGCGTCACGGAATGCATCGCCGGCGTAGAATCCCAGACGGATCTGTGCGTGCTTGAGAAGCTTGTTCTGCACAGCGACTGAACTGTGGGCTATATTAGAGGTAACCAGGGCCCCGTTGTCGAGCTGATCCGCTCGAGACCAAAGGCCGATTTCCAGAAGGATGACGCCTAGGGCTAGATAGCGGGTGTTTATCAGTACTCCTTGTTCCAAATATTATCTGCGGGACGGAGATCACAATGAAACATGGCAAACCGTCGTAACATACCATACATATCGTGGATCTTTTCAAATCGATTGGTCGGTTGTCCCCACCGAGTCGGATGTCGGTAGATGTTCCGTTTAATCTCAGATTCTCCAAACTGGTCAGAAAAGTCAGACTCCTGCCGTGAGTATTCGGACGCAACAAGCCGCGGATCCTCAAATGCCTTCTCCATTTCGGACAGCCCGTTGTCCGACGGAAACAAAAGGACGCTTTCCGGCGGTAGTGACTTGTGCACCCACGAGTAAGTGTGCAGCCGTTGCAGATACAAGGCGAGTTTGTGGGCAAGGCGTGTCCTCGTGGTAAGAGACGGGCGCCCGTCTTTATACGTGGCATCCAGGATGCTGGCGAGCGTCGTAGGTTGTGAATTTGCGACGCCGGCAGATGGAAGAAGATACACCAGTCCAAACTGTGACTTTGGGGTTTCCTCGAAGTAGTGTGTACACTGCAGCACCCTCAGCGTCCGGGCCGAGATGGGAGATTCATGGAGCAGGGCTGCCAGCTGAAGGACTCGCTGCCGGACTACAGTATCGCTGACTGAACTCCTGCCTCCAGGTGCATACTGCTTGTATTCAGCCATATAGTGGCCATCCGAGCCTTTCAGAGTCCCCAGCTCAAAAGCGCCGACCTGCGAACTAGGAAAAAAGTCTTTAGGAATAGCCTCCTTTGCCTGGGACTGAGAATGCATCAACGCCGGGGTAGTCACGAGCAACTTGCGCACTCCGATGCCACGCAGTAAGCCGACAGTCTTTGCGTCCTTATCTTCCTCGAGCTTTTGCAGCCGTTCAAGCGTCTGGAAGAAGGATAGGGGCCACCACGCAGCTTCTAGTAGTGTCTGTGTTCTCTGTGTCCACGCCTCGAACTCGGATACGAGTTTCTCGGTGCTAGTCTTGTCAAAGGCAACCCACATCATTTTCCGCATCCACCCGACGGCTTTCTGTTGCGACGCGTCTGTTCTTTTCTTATCTAGTACAAGAAGCTTGATGCGGCCTTCTGGCGACAAATCCGCCAGGCTGTTAACATCATTGTCAGGAGGCCAACAAACGTTATGGGAAGATCTGGTTTTGAAGATCGCCACGGAGGCTCTCGACATCTCGCACTCGACTTATCTCTATACCTCCTAGTTTGATAGGGTGTGGAGGCCTGGAGGTATGGAGAACGAGCTAGAGAGGCAGAGAGGTTGAGAGGTCCAGAGGTTGGATGGAGAGAGCCAGGAAGAGGAGGAGTCCGTTTCTTTAACTTGGCGAAGCAAGTAAGATGTACAATGAGATCGCCCGATATTCTAGTTGTGTCTCGGAGTAGCTTGGTTACGGCGTTGCCTTCTCGATCTGCCGATCCAAGCTCCCATGCATATGAGACGTTGGCCGTCAAAGTGGGGAACCAGTGCGCGGGGGCCAAAACCTGCAATATAAATAACCAACTCGACCTGTTGGGCTCGTCCCTCGCTCCATTTTCGCAACCATCAACATTTTCGCGGTCGAGGCTCGCCATGTCTGACCCCCTCCCCTCCTACAGCGAATCGAGCCGGGCTGGTCGATACCCCAGGACCACTGATGCCGTACAACGCCTCTTCTGGAGCCTCCAAGGACCTCTACAAGCAAACGTCTTCGTCCTGGAGGACCCTGCCAATCCCGACGGAACCCGGGAGGCCTACTTCCGGCAAACCTTGAGCGGCACAAGTTGGCATCCCATCTCGCAAGAGCCCCTCACGCAACCCGGGGTATCGTCTGTAGCTGTCGAGGCTTCTCCACTGGCTGGGTGGTTATGGGACTGGATCGAATATCACGAACATGCGGCTCCGGGCGAGGATGGATGCGTTTACGAAAGAGTCGCCGACGACCACGGCGATGAAGACCAAGATGAGGACGACGACGAGTTTAGGGGTCTGAAGTTGATGCGATGCTGTAATCAGGATCGGCCCGGACCGACGCCGACCTTCGTGGTTCGAGCGTCCGATCAGCCGTATGTTACGATTCACGACTACGTGACGACGGTTCATCCTTGGCTCATGGGCTTGCGTACGGAGATTTTGTCAGCATTGGGGGTTTTTGACGGGCAACCGTTGCCAGCGGAGACTAAGCTGGCAGTAGCCGTCAACGCGGCAGACCAACCCACGGTCAACACGGAAGAAGAATGGCTTTTGAATCAGAGAAGCCAGCACAGGACCTATGATAACCGACCAAGAGGTGGTGCTGGCGCGCCTGAGCAGCCTGGTCCGGGAGGGATGGATAGAGTACTTTGGATGATGGGAGCTCCGTCCTAGAAGAAAAGGGGTTTGATGCCATTGACGGGTGTCGCGTATGTTGATTCGGTAGTATGGAGGTTTAAAAGACACGCTTGAAACGAGAACGAATGCTTAATTACACATGATTGAAACTTCGAACTAATGTGTGCGAGGTGACTCTTGACGCCAGCGAGGCGAAGCATACAATACCAAGCCTTTTCAGTGACCACAACTACATTTTCCCTTGTTAGACGGTCCATGCTGTATTAGCCACACTGTGGATAACATTGCCCGCTAGATACGTTCAAGGCATTTTCTTGGCTCAATTTGAACCACGCTTTGGCATTTATGGCTTGCAACAGCTTATGTGACTAGGAGAGCACGGAGAGCAGAAAGGGGTATATGAAAAGAGTGAAGGTACATAGCATGCTTCAGTGGAGATGCCCATCTTTCATACGATACCATCAACAAGTACCACATCTTGCGGCAGGCTTGTAACGGCGACTCTGATATGGTGCTACCCCCAGCGTACGTTGGCGGTCGGTTGCCCTTTGAGCTTGCGCCTGTGCCTCGATACCCATGGTGAAGTCCTTGCCTCCCGATAGTACCACAGCATCTTGACGGTGTTGCCTCCCTTTCCGATTCGCTCGGCGTGCTCGTGGATCTCTCGGATGGCACCTTGGCCCGATTGCTGTCGCGGCCATGCGATGACTTCTAAGGCTGCTCTGTTGCTGGTTATGACGGTCAATTGCCGGTGCTGAAGTCCATCCGGCAGCACACGAACAACTACTGAGAGCTGTCAAGTCCCGAGAGACATGTAGCTCGGCACCCTAATCTGACAATTAACAATTAGACTAAACACTAACACCAGCCGCTGTATTAGCTCAGTACAAAAGAATAAATATTAAATATCAAGTATAGAAAAAAAAAAAGAATAAAAAGTCAAGCCAATTAAGTCTCTTTACACCTCTCCCCTGATATCCCTCAGGATGCGCCTTAGCGTTACATCCCAAAAGCTTAGCCCGATTTGGGACGGACAACAAAACGACTGCACAATGGAAATGTGTGGTATGCGGATGATTGAATTGCCGGGCTCCGGGCAGAGAGACTGCTATTTGATGGTATCTTTCCCCTTTTGTTCGCCCCTTTGAAAGCTAAATAACCAGTCACTCAGATGTTAAACTCTCATAGTCATCAAGCATTAGCGGGTGATGATTTATAACATGTTTGCGCACATTGTCCTCTCGGCTGTTTCGAAAAATAGAAACACAATAAGGACAACCGAGCGTCTCTACCGGAATACCGAGAATATCTGCCACGTTTGGATGCGCGACGCGAACATGGTCCTTCATATCTTCCTGCTCAGCCTTCCGAGCGTTGCATGTGGGGGAGGGGCATAAGACAGGTTTGAAATGATTACGAGCATGTTTCCTAGATCCTCTTAGTACATGAGATGCTCATAGACAACTACGACGTACTTAAGTCTGCTTGGCATGTCGTAAAGCTTTTTCGGGTTTTGATTGCAGTGTTCGTAGGTGCAAAAGTAGGGTCCATTCCTAGTTTGGCCTTGATAGAGGCTTGGCGATGGCATCTTCTTCTCCCGAAACAATTGTCCACGCTTCGGAGGGCAGAGATCATCTGACCAGGTCGTTCCTGCTGACATTTCAATGTCAATGGCTTGGTGGTTATTGTACCCATATGAATCGTGACCGTGAGGGCTGACCGCAGAGTTGCGTCTATCAGCTTGCTCGAGTCCGAGGGACTAATGCCCCTGGCCCTGGCCACTTTCAGCCTGACTACTCTCAGTCTGGTCACTTCCGCCCAAGAAGCTAGGATCATTTGTATAGTTGGAAGTTGGCCGAATTTCAAGATCACGCAGTGAAACAAACTGAGGCAGTGTTTCGGCATGGGCGATATCGTTGCTCGATGATCCCATTGACTGAGTCGTCCAGCCAGGAGGTGGTCTGACCATTGTGGTACTTGTCTTGATGAAGTCGAATTCAACCTAGATCGAAGCTTTGATATGCGTTTGTAAGTTAGCTAGATGATGAAATGCTGAACGAACGAACAGGTTCAGTACCATAATCAACAAGAGGTATCCTCAACGTGTGTGGTCTTGAAGTATACCGCAAAGCCGCGACTCAGCCGAGGACCGGTGCTGGTTGCCTTTAGATAATTGCGAATATGAAAAAATTCAGTAAATATAGTTAAAACAATTGTAAAATGGATTAATCTTCAGGACAGAATTACAATCTCTCGGATGGGTACTTTTTCTTTCGTTAGCATAGCTATTATTATTATTAGATTAGGCACCTACACATAAAGCTCCTAGATATCCAATGAAGGTCCGAAGTTTCGGAGGCCTACCACTAGGCCCAAAGTGTATATGCAGGTGTGACGTGGATATGTCGTTGATGGAGTCTCAGCGGGGCATCAGATCGCGCGACCGCTTTTTTGCATGCACGAGGAGGCCTACCACCGCCCATTTAGTTCCGCCAGCCAATCTGACGCTGAAATGAACTCCGAAGAGAGATGACATTAGGTAGTGTTGAATCTTGCTGGCAACAAATTTTCCGTGTCTTTCCGACATCATGTGCTCGTCTCGTTTGACCAAGTAACAAAACCAAAGCCCTGCGTAGTTCAAGGGTGCATTCTTCTATTTCACTCATTCAACTCATTAGGTCTCACCTCGTGAGTCCTTTCAGCCTCGATATCCGTGATTCTCGTCAAAGTTGGAAGCTGAGCAATCCATTGCAACTAAATCGAGGTTCAGAAGCCATTGTGAAAATGGGTGAGTATGGGAATATTAATTATAATTATACAGTACATTGTGTTATAGTGCAAACACTGATGTTTGATAGACGAGCAGTTGCAACTCAAGATTGTTGATCTCACGCCAGCATTAAGGAAGCAGTTTTATCCCGCCCTGCTGCTCCTTGTTTGTCTCACAGGCATGCACCCATACCGAAGAGACGGGCTGGGTACTGCTGTTGATTTCACGAGTGGTCTTGAGACACTTTTCCAGGGATTCGTATCAAAACTTGCTTACCTTTGCTGCACTGAGCCAGGCGGCTCTGCAGTTGCCGCTTGTGCAGTTTTACAACTCCCTGATCGCATTCAATACGTCTTTGGATTTAATGATCAGAGTAATACGGCTTCTGCGGACATGAAACATAGAATCACGACTATTCTTCGCTTTTTTCGTCACCCACTTCCGGCAGTGGCATGCGAAAAGGCGGCGCTCCACAAACGCGCCCTACTTGATGTACTGTCTTTTAATCAAGGTAGAGTAAAGGCGTACTTGAACTCCCTTAAGGATCATCTGCAAAAATGCATCGCTGCTTGTCAGCGTGAAGATAGCATAGAAGGTAATGGCTTCTACTGCTTGGAACTCTCATATGCTTACGATCCATAGCTCGCTCAATTCAAGTTGGTCTTACGGGTATTCTTGAACGTCTCAGAACCTGCTTTGGATCTATTCCAGGTGCTGGGAATGGGTTAGGTAAGTCATAACTTTAAGTTACAACAATTATGAATCCAAAGTTGATCTTTCAACTGAACAGTGGACGCCTTAGCTACATTCTCCTTGATCGAAGCGATCAGTCAATTATTCAGGTCTGATATGTTTTCTTTGATCGGAGCTCGATTGGCTAGAGAGGAAGAACTGAAGTCTTCGACATACTGGTCGGATTGCATCCATGTTGCGGGTCGTTTACTCTCCTACAAGCAAGCTGTCGAAATGACACTTCTAGTGAGCTACACCTGGCCACAGCTGTTTGATGATTTTGAGGTTCGCATGATACCATCAAGCTCGAGAATCTCAGATGCTTTACAAGGCCCTCCCTTATCTGCCGAAACTATTGCAAGGAAAATGACGAGCGATGCAAGGCTTCTTGATCGATACGCCGAGCAACTTCAAAACCTATCCCCTCATAATCTCAACAGCGACATTAAAGAGGCTTGGCTTCAAAATTCCAAGCCCATTGTTCACGCCGAAATTCTTGTTCATCATTGGCTAGAGAATACGCAAGGAGGGATCCGACCAGAACGGTTCTTCAAGCGTTGGAAATTCATTGGCTCCAGCAAACCACCTTGCAAGCTTTGCTCTTATTTCTTCGACGAGTACCCAACAGATGTCCAGGTCCGTCCATCACACCAGAACGTATATTTTCCCTGGAGAATGCCAGATATCTATGAACACCAAGGCGATGAAGCAATAATCACACGCACGCGAGTAATGGGCAGGATTAAGACTCGAATATGTGCAGATATTGGACGAATACTTTCTGAGAGGCTAGCGGATGGGCGGCCTCATGACTCCAGCGCGTACACAACGTTTGCGGCTCAGCAAGCCGCAGACCTCAGCAACAATTCCTCTATAACAAGGGCGACTACTCTAGAGCTAGACTCTTTGGCTATTTCTGACGAACCCACAGATGCTTTCTCTACAAATGAAGAGGCCGCTGCTTTCTCTACAAATGAAGAGGTCGATGCTTTCTCTACAAATGAAGAGGCCAATGAGTCAAATGACGGACTGGAAGGAGACGACAGTGAGATTTTGCTATTTAGAGGGAGATCTGGGATGTAAACTAAGGTACAATCGCCGGTATAGGCAACAAAAGGACGATCTTAAGGCTCACAAGAGCCGCTCCTTAAATTGGGTCACCTCGGTTCAGATCATGTTGGCCTTGCAGCAAAGGCAGGCAGCGACGCTGCGTAGGAAGGATTATGGGCGGGATGTCAATTAAATTGCCTTTTCACGCAACCTGAGCCACCATCAATTAGCTTGAATTCGACAGTCGTTGGCACGTCGGTAATTCCTCTCCTCGCTGCCTCTGCTATGATGGCGGCGGTCGCGGTTGCACCAATTCGAGTACACCCAACGACATGACGTGGAGTAGATGGTCAAGAGTCCGCACACCTCCCGCCGCCTTCACCTGCACCTCAGGCTTGGAATGAAGCCTCATTAGCTTGAGGTGAGGAACCGTTGCTCCCTTGTAAGAGTATTTGCCGTCTGATTGCTTTGCAAAGCCATAGCCCGTAGATGTCTTGACGAAGCCGACCCCGATGGCGGAGCAAATCTCACAGAGCTTGATAATATGGTGCTCTTCGAGATAATCGTTCTCGAAGATGACCTTGAGAAGGGCACCATGCTTCGTCACAGCGTCGTTGATTTGGCGGATCCCACTCTCCACCAAGAGCCATACCAATGTTGATGACCATGTCAATCTCCTCTCCCCCGCTGCAACAGCGGCATCTGCTTCGAAGACTTTGACTTGGGCTGTGCTGTTCCCGTGGGAGAAACCGATGACAGAGCAGACTTGCACGCCACTACCCTCGAGCTCCTTCTGAGCCAAGGGAATCAGGTATGGTTTGACGCATGCAGTTGCGACGCCGTATTGCTTGGAAATTCGCAGGCCCTCCAGGATATCTGCAGTCGTCATTGTCGGATGTAGAAGAGAATGGTCGAACCATTTTGGCAATCTGACCAAGGGTCACAGTGATGGTGTTCGGTTCAGCCATCTTCAGTGTCGGGTCGACTTCGGTTTTGGATCTTGGGAATTGGAGGATGCGTGGAAGCTGGGGTCTGCAAAGATGAATGAAACTCGACGATGGTTTTATACACTTTGACCTTGAGGTTCTTCGCTTGCATCTATTTAGATGGCTTGCCGTTTCCGGAAGTCCCGCCCGGCGAGTAAGTAAGCCTAAAAAGGGAATTTAACCCACCGGCATTGGAGCACCCAGAAACACGGTTTTATTGCCCTCTTCCACCGGGCTATCCCACCACACCAGGAATAGTACTTTGAAGGCTCTAGTACAAGGTTTCCTGAATATGCGGTATGTCCGAAATAAGAAGTTCCCGCGTTCAAGAGACACTCCTTTCAAACCCTTAAAACAGGAGCCTGCCAGAAATGGGGCTCTCCATGTTCTCAGTTCAACTCGCCTCTCACATTGTCGCATCCCACCATGTCGCTTCCCAAGGACTTCATCTGGGGTTTTGGCACTGCCAGCTACCAAATTGAAGGAGCTATCGCCAGAGACGGTAGGCTTCCATCGATTTGGGATACGTTTTGTGAGATACCCGGCAAGATAGCAGATGGTTCTTCTGGTGCCATAGCCTGTGATTCCTATGACCGCACGGCTGATGATATTGCTTTGCTGAAGCAATATGGCGCTAAAGCTTACCGGTTCTCTATTTCTTGGTAAGGCCAATAGTGCTCGTCCCCCCTTCTCTTCTCCTCAAGTTCTTACCCTCATTAGGTCTCGCGTGATTCCCCGTGGAGGACGGAACGACCCCGTCAACGAAAAGGGACTCCAGCACTACGTCAAATTCGTCAATGACCTCCTTCAGGCTGGTATTCAGCCTATGGTAACACTTTATCAATGGGATCTTCCCGAAACCCTTCAGCAAAGATACGGTGGACTTCTCGACAAGAAGGAGTTCGTGGCAGACTTTGCTCAGTACGCCCGAACTGTTTTCAAAGCCTTGAGTTCCAAAGTAAAGATCTGGATGACGTTCACTGAGCCTTGGATCGTGTCGGTTTTCGGCTACAACCGAGGCGTCTTTGCTCCAGGCAGATCCAGCGACAGGTCAATGGCACCCGAAGGAGACAGCAGTCGTGAGTGTTGGGTTGTCGGCCATAATATCCTGCTGGCCCATGCAACGGCTGTCAAGATCTACCGAGAAGAGTTCAAGCCCACGGACAGGGGAGAGATTGGTATAACTTTAAATTGTGAGTTAAATTGGGCGACTCAACTGATGTACCGAATATTGACAGATCTTCATAGGCGACTGGGCTTATCCTTTCAACCCGGACGATGCAAGAGACCAGGCAGCCTGCTCTCGATTCATAGACTTCTTCCTGGGTTGGTTTGCAGATCCAATCTACCGGGGCTCTTACCCTGAAAGCATGAAGCAACAGCTCTCGGACCGTCTCCCAGACTGGACGCTTGAGGAGATAAATCTCGTGAAGGGCAGCAACGACTTTTTCGCCCTCGATTATTACTCGTCGAGATTTATTAAGCACAAAGAGTCACCACCTACGGCGGATGACTATTTGGGCAACGTCGAACTCTATTGGGAGAACATCAAAGGCGAAGCAATTGGCCCTGAATCCGGGTTGTATTACATGCGCCCCAACCCGCAGGGCATGCGCAAGCTGCTCAAGTGGATTACTGACAACTACGGCCCCAAGATATACATCGTGGAGAATGGCACCAGCATCAAAGGAGAGAATGACTTACCGATCAGCGAGGCGGTCGAGGATACATTCAGGTGCGAATTCTACCGCAGCCACATCGAATCCGTTGTCAAGGCGCGCATCGAGGACGGTGTGAATGTCATGGCGTATATGGCCTGGAGCCTGCTGGACAACTTTGAATGGGCGGACGGGTATGGTACACGGTTTGGTGTCACCTTCGTCGATTTCGCGGACAACCAGAGGCGGTACCCGAAGAAGAGTGGGCAGTTGATGAAAGAGCTTTTTGCCAAGTATTTGAGGGAAGCATAGTTGCACCTGTTCGGCCGGACTGCTTGCCGTAACAACTCAACATAGGTATTCTTGTGTTGGACGTCGTTGACTTTAGTGAGATGCACCTCCGCGCTATGAAACCATGTCCGTAATCGAAAGCGTCGCCCCTTATGCAGAGCGTTGCTCGGTGAAGTGATGTCACGTCTAAGTTACGTCCGCGACATCTTACAAGCCCACATTTCATGCAGAAATATTCTCGTACACCGCGTCGAGGCGGATAACGCCAATTCTAACGTGGTAACATCTAACTGATATCTTGCATGCACTATGTCGACCACCCACGGCACCGATTTTGGTGGCACCGTGCTCGACCTGCAAGGTCTTATGCCGGCATGTGTACTGTCGGCGCCGACACCCACCCTACACATGGCACCGACATCCGGATCTATAGTTTTTTATGCTCGGCGCCGACGTCAGACCCTACTGTGACAAGGGCTGCATGTATTTTGATCAAATATGACAAATCTGGTCCATGCACGCAGTGAGGTCCTGCGTTCAGTTACTAACTGAGTTATATAGTAAGTAAGTTGGGCATAAACCCTAGGACAGTTATTTTTTGCTATTACTTTTAGAAAAAAAAAAAACTAATAAATAAATAGTTTTTATTTAATACTACTAGCTATATAGCTATTAAAAGAGCTTTTATTTTAATTTAATAGTATATATATTTAATAGAAATATAAATATAACTAATAAATATATATTATTTACTACTAGTTATTCTATTTAAATAACTAGCTTGTTAAAGTATTAAAATTATATATAGCATTGCCTAATAACTATACTATTAAAAGTTGTTATACTTATAAATTATAATATAAAAGTAATAATATTAGATAAGCACTTATAACATTTATCTGGGCTAATCCTAAACTCTACTAGGTAAAAAAACGAGGCTCATTGTTTATAGACCCAGTTAGAACCCCGCACAAACCTCACACTGATCAGTTAGTACCGGATCCTCCGTAACAGCCTTGGAATTATTTCACAGTGAAAAAGTCAAGAAACAACGACTTGATATGCGCCCGTTTTCCAACGTCCGAGCTGTCAGGAGTCCCGCAGGCGCAGTGCAGACAACGCATCGGCATATCTTCGACGTGACCCTGCTCCGTCGCCCGTGCCTTTTGGGGCGCTTCTCGCTTCCTGCTCAATGCAAGCGAGGGACCGTGTTAGTGCATACTGGCACGAAGTGCAGAATAGGCGGGAATCGGTCCGTCACTCGGGCGGATGGGATTTTCAGATGCGGCTCGGTGTGCAGTAACGTCTACAGCGAATGCTTTATACATCATGATGCATCCCTTCTGAGCTTATTATGTGCCTCCAAGTTTAAGCTATTCTGCTAAGCGAATGGACCGACTAAGCTACGATGAAAATTTCCAGTAGGGAGAGGGAACAGGCGGCGACGGTGGTGGTAGTGCTCCAACCTCCTCGGATGACATTTGCTGGGACTTCTTTGCTTTTTCTTTAGCCTTCTTTTTATCCTTCTTGCTCATTTTCTTGGGTTTTAGCAACGTTTGCTCATAGTCGGCTAACTCAGGCATAGCAACCTAAAACTCATACGCTGTCAATATCCGTGTCAAGATTAAATCTGAGATTTCTCTTGGGGATGTGGCAGATACTTACTTCTGGCACATCCTCATATTTGACAGAGTAATCATAAGGCTCTGGTTCTGATGGTGCCATATCCACCTTTTCTTCAGGGAAACCATCAGGCTCCTCTTTGGATTCATTCCCTTCAGAATCCAATGCAGCGTCAGCATCACTCAGAAGATCGTTATCAAAATCTGCTCAAAAGTCATCAGACATTCACATATTTCTCAAACCCCATAGTTTAATTGTCTTACCAAGCATTTCAAACCCAGCAAATGTCTTGCAAATTTGCGCGCCACTCCTGAGCACTGAGAGTTGGGCTTGGAGCTCCTTGCGAGCTCTGCGAGCCTCATCTGTCTCCCCGGCAACCTCATTCAACTCTTCTGCGGACATCGTTGAGATACCAACAGGCTCAATGATATTTCCAAGTTCACTGACAAGCCCTGTTTCGATGACCTCGACCGAGACGTCATCAATGAAGCGCTTCATGGCAACCTAGTGGACTGTTAGTGAATGATGCATTGTGGTGACATCTTTGCTAGGAAACATACGGTGTAATAAGCTTCGAGGTATTCAAGCGCCTCGGAGGCAGCAAATCGGCTAGGGTTAGGCTCCACGTCAAGCAGCAACTGTTCAACAAGAAGTTCAAGATTGTGGGTTTTAGCGCAATAATGCTCTTGCATCTGGCTGGTGGAGAAGAAGTTCTTGACCCTACAAGTGATCATCTGCCTGTTTCTTTCGACTCGAACTTTCTGAACTGCGTCTGCAAGATCTTGGTTATACGTGACTGGATGACTTTGCTGATGCTGCTTTACTAGGATTGTCGTTCTTTCCATGAGCTTCAAGAGAAGATCATCAAGCTTGGGCATGACAACTTTCTCCCAGATGGTCGCAACAGTGGTGACATCCGCAATCCCATGGATGACGTGTCTGAGAAAATCCTGAGTAGCGGCCCAGACCGCCTTGACGTGTGCCCGAGTGATGTTCTCCCATGGCGATGACTGCTCTCTGAATAGGTCCGCGACAATCATGGGATTGAACATCCCTGGAAGCTCTCTACCACGGCTCCTCTTCATCAACTTGATGATTTTGTCTAGGAACTGTTCCCTCGTCAGTCCAGGGCGCGCGTCTGGTTCAGCACTTTCACTATCGTGAAGCTCCAGATGTTTCCCGTCCTTGCTGAGCTTGGCTGCAAAACCGACACTGAGATTCTGAATGACTGCACGAATCCGCTTCTGATAGCCAGATGGGGACATAGCATCACCGAAGAAGACATCATTGTATGTCCCGTCTATGGCGGCTCTAACAATAGACTGGAAACCCTGACTGATCTTGATCAGGTAAATCCTTTGTTGGGTGATTGTGGTATGCTCTTCCCCGAGTTTCTCCAATCGTATTTGGCACACCTCAGTTTTGGTCGTGATATCGGAAATCAGATTGGGTAGCTCCGATGCAATTTGCTGAACCAGTAACTTGCTGAGCTTCGTTCGAAGGGTTTCAATACCTCGGTTCGACGGCTCAATAGCTGACCAACCCCCACTGGACAAGAATTCGGCCTCGAGAGCGTTGCGCGCCTCAAGGGTCCAGGTACCTGCCTCTGAATCTGTGTTCTTGAGGACATGCCAGCCAAGTCGGAACTCGACATCCTTGTTGGAAGCTAAGGACAGAAAGCTTCTTTCGCTCTGAGATGCAGGGAGGAGAGTGTCAGGCTTCGTGATGACACCTAATGTGCGGTTTCCCTTTCGGTCGGACGATCGGGCCAGCTTCAGAACTACTTGGTTGGCGTAGTCATTCTTTGCCGATACGACAGCCAAGATGATGCTTCGAGACTCCTTCATATAGCCTTGCACAACGTCCTTGATCATTCTGACATCGGCAGCCGACTGGTTCTTTGTCTCAGAATGGATGAGGCCGGGCAAATCCACGATGGTCAAATGAGGGCGATCAGGCCCGTTGACCTCGATGCGAAGGAGATCATTGCAGAAGGCCTTGCCAATAGCTGTGATTCCCATAGCAGTTGTAGCGCGGTCGATGAGATTAGGCAGCTCGTCAAAGGCTTCGAGCTTCTCCTTGAACTTAGCCAAGGCAGCCTTCTCAGACTTGGTCCGGGAGCTATGTGGCACAATGGAGACGTTGACAACCGTTTGAGCTGTCTTGCGGAGGACCAACTCCATGGGGAAACGAGTGCAGACATTGCTCCGAACGGGGAAAGGTACTCCGGAGATGGCCTCGAGGACTGAACTTTTGCCCGAGGATTGGTCGCCACAGACAATGATCTGCGGGAGAGAAATGTAACGGCTAATGCCGTGCGAACGGAGCGAGTCCACGGCATCTAGGAGATGCAACTTCTCTTGAGAGCAGAGGCCATCGAGACCTGAGGTGAGTTTGATGAGCATGATATTCGAAGTGATAGGTGGTGAAGGCGTTGAAGATGGCTCCATCTCTTGAAAGGACATTCTGCTCGGCTTTATACTTGGGCATTTCCGAATTTGTGGTCGTCGCTATGACTTCACCAACCCAGGCTCGCAAGATTTGTTGGGGTCTCATATGCGGGAGGCCTACCAACCCTTAGCTCTGTTTTCAACCCAGTGAAAAAGAACCGTGTCAAGGTGAAAAGGGTATAGAATGTGGATAACTTTACGATCGGTGATTTTTATTATTATGTTAACTCTTTTATGTATTTTTCTGCTTAATTGCCTTGCTTGTTTCTATTAGCTTAATTGCTTTTAGGCCTATTTAACCTATTTTTAGACTTCCTTTTTCACTTAACCCTTTTAGCCCCCCTACTTTTTAACCCTTATATCTACTTGCCTATTTAACTTACTTTTTATTTTTAAATTTTTCCTTTATAGCCTTTTAAATAACTATTTAGATTATTACTATTATATATAATAGCTTTTAAAATTATTATTTTAAATTATACTTTTATATTTTTTTAAAAAATAATTAATTATTTTAATTAAACTTATTATTTTTTACCTAATTTAAAAAGTAATTAAATTAATTAATTTTTCTATTAAAAGATTTAAAATTATTTTTTTATATATTTAATTTTTTAATTAAAATATAATAGTTTAAAAGAATTAAATTAATTTTTTATATTACTTTTAATAGTATATTTATATTACCTAATATAAGGAGATTAAAAAGTGATTACTATTTAATATACTTTTTAGCTTTTTAATTAAATAAGTATATTTAAAAAAATTTATATAATTTCATAAATATTAAATTATTATATTAATATTATTTTTTTAAATTATAATTTATTTAATTAATAGAAAGTTAATTATATTAAATTATATATTATATAATTAGTTAAATTATATAAATTAAAATTTAAAAAAGTAATACTTTTATATTAAAAGCTTAAAATAAGGCTTTTTAAATAAAGTTTACTTAATAAGGCCTTTTATTTAAAAACTAATTATAAACCCTTTAAAAAAGCTTATTATAATAGATATAAGGCCGGGTTTTACCTGTATCAACCTTTATTATATGCTAGTACTAGGCTTATTTTAACAAATAATAGAATGTGGATAAATCGCCGCCAGAAGAGCGCGCAGGGGCAACGCGGGGTAAGTCCATCAGGCTGTCCACGTGGTGGTAGTGCCATTTTCGCGCAGTCTAACTGTAATCTTACCTCAAAGGTTATCTACTGCCTGCACCTCATTCATAATGTGAAGGACGGTCAAAGTGTCGGTGTGACCACAGCATGTGCATGAGAATAAGCTACCGACCGCTGGGAAAGAGGAGCTTCGCTGCCGAAACACTGTGCATTTCTGGTAAAAAGATAATGTAATGGACTAGGCCCTGTCGGATAGGGAGCTGCCTTGTCCGCCTGCTGGCTGGCCCAAGCCGAGCGACCATTCCATTCAGTCTATTTTGTTAGAGGATTAGCTGTCCTTTCCTTCTTTCTTTCTTTTCGCCTCATCTTGCATGTAAAACGCATGAGGACCACATAGCTGTAATTTACACTATTAGTAACCCTTCACAAATGAGTATAGAGGTTCGAGAACTAGTTAGTTAAAGGCCTGGAAAGGGCCTCGTGTTCGTTAATTATCAGAGCTGAGCCCGATGGTAATTCTCAGTTGAGCCTATCACATGCTCAACATATATTTGCTCTATGCCTTTGACCTATTCCACGCCTCCCCAGGAAGAGCGAGAAGGCCCCTGTTTTGCCCGCCCAATCTGTCGCGTGCCTAAAATCATGTTGGACCACTCGCGGCAGACACTCTCGGGGCAGTCGTTTCTCTATATGTCGAGGAGTTAGCGTGAATAATGGTAAGTGTCTGGCGTCAGTATAAATCGCTTCATGTTGGGAACTGTTGTCGAGAAAACCCAAGGGCCAGCGACAGGGGCTGTTACATCACGGATATAGGCAGCACGGCAGATGCGACGTACCTTGGAGGCTGCGCTGGATCCTAGGAGGATGCCTTGTGGGTAGGAACTGTCAAACAGGACGTGTATTCGGTCCATTTTTCGCTAGACAAGTGGATTGATTGTGTTCTCTGGTGAAGTCTACTCTATGTATCTGCCTGCAATCTTACTCTTGTTGACCCTGTAAGTGACCCCCCAGCATATTTCCGTTCAACTGGAACACGGTCCAGCCATGAGTGCCGGGACCGGGCTTGGCGTCCGACCCATCGCGGTGAACCAGTAGGTACACTGCCGATGTGTATCACCGGACAAGCGGGGGCTAGGCACGTCCCGCGTTTTCACACCTGTCCACCAGGCCCGTCCGTCTTGCACGCACGCACAGTCGGAAGGCCACTTTCGCTTCCGCTATGCTCCTCACCCCCCAGCAGCTCATGGCCGCACTCGTAGCAGGGACGTTGTCTTATTCGTGCGAGCACGTACCGTACGCGGCCTGATTGCATCAGCTCCTGAGGAACTTGAGAATGCGGATCCTTGATTCAAGAAAAGCATTTGGGAACATGAAAATAAGGTGGCGAGCCAAGAATAAATAAACGGGGCCTTTATCAAGCACCCATTGTCTCTCTGGCAAGCACCCACGCCGTCGCTGGGGTCAAATCGTAGCCCTGGGAGACCCGATTCTCAACCGACATCCAAATTTTAGTTCCTCCGGGCTTGCAGCCAACGATCTTTGACGCAGCACCTCTGCCGGACATTGCAATTGTAGAGGCTACCTCTCTCTAGCGTGCTTCCATTGTGCGGAGAACAG
Source organism: Thelonectria olida (assembly GCA_020736575.1). Lineage (NCBI taxonomy): Eukaryota > Fungi > Ascomycota > Sordariomycetes > Hypocreales > Nectriaceae > Thelonectria > Thelonectria olida. The sequence goes on from JAGPYM010000067.1 coordinate 48,526, forward strand.
TATCTAGTACGTTAGGGCCTGGACGGATTGATGACAAGGGTGGTTGGGCGGAATGACTTGAACAAGTAACTCCTAAATCCGCGCTTAAAAAACGGAATCTGGCTTGCCCACTCTGAGCTCGAGAGTAGTCAGCGCTGTTACTCTTCCCTTGTTGCACTTCTCTCGTTCTCGACCGCTGCGGCTGCGTCTTCTTCCTCCCACTAACTTCACACGCGCGCTGACCGCATTTTTATTTGTCTTGAGGGCAGTGATGCGATTCGTTCGACGAGTTTTGAGGCCCCCTACATATGCAACGTGAGCGACGCCGTCACGAAGAGCGGCCCTTCCGGTGCATTCGTAGCCCCGAAAGATGCCGAGGTTTCTTCCCCTTCGATGAATTATCTCTAATCATGCCATCAGCCTGCGCCGCTAAAGATGCACTTTATGAAATGCAGTATGACTGTATGGGTTAGGTAGTCACCGCCTTAGCCTAATAAGATATAGACTAGAGCTAAGTCTTAATGCATATCTAATCGGCTGATGTTTTCAAGCCAGACTTAACAGGGTGCAAGTCTCGGATGGGCCCCTACGATATACATCAACGGCTTAGGCGCCAACCACTTATTGACTTGTTAGTGCATAATTCGTCACGGCACAGTTATTATGCATCTGGAATTAATAACCTCGTCCCATCTAAGGCTATCCTAGAGCCTCCTTGCAATGCACTTACCCGTGGTATTGCGCACAGCTCTCGGTGTTGGTTGAGATGGCTCCTGTCACATTCAGTTGTGGTAGGAAATTGTGGTCATCTGAGTGCTTGATTCTTCACTATTCAAGGGAACGAAGCCGGGCTATTTAACCTATGGAAGAAGATGACGATAACAGAGGGACAGTTAGATCAATTTGGATACGAGGTCGTTGGACCGGATTGAGGCCTTCCAGCTAGTGTAACTGCAGAGCTAGTCGGCTGCCCTATACGCACGGCAGTGTAAGAAGCCTAGCGTTGTTGACCCCGATGATCTCTCTTTTTGACAGCCCCTAGCCCTGCCGTAGTCTATCCTCAAGCAAGGAGGCGCCAGTGCAGCGCCTCCTTACAGCCCTCACATCTAAGGTGACGTTGACGTGGCAGTGCGTTCCTGGGCTGCGTCCTGTGCCTTCCATCCCTGGCAGCATAAAAGTTCTAGCAGACCTTGCCAAAACGCAGAAGGTACCTACGCGCATTTAGGATCAGGCGCAGAAGCCACGGCCACCGAATGCACGACCATGGCCGAGACTGCTGGCCTCGTGTTAGGTGTTGTTACCCTGGCGGGAACATTCAAAGACTGCGTGGACCTTTTTTCCTACTTTTTATCTTACCGATCGCTTGGCCGCGATTACGAGATCCTGGTGGCGAAGCTTGACGTCGAGAAGACCCTCCTTCTGCAATGGGCTCATCGTGTCCGACTCTTGCGCCCTGACCATGACTCGCGATTAGACGACTCTACGACACAGAACGCTGTCGCTCGGGTTCTAGCCAGTATTCGCCAGCTTTTGAGCGAAAGCTCGTCGCTCCAAGAACGGTACGGGTTGAAACAATACCATGGCCAGCCAACGGCAGGCTCGGCTCAGGTGATGGCGACGACAATGAGCTGGGGACATATGGAAAGATTTACCCAAGAGTTCAAAGCCCTCCAGATCCGAATGTACCACGCGAAGACGGCCGTCCCTAGCTCTACAAAGTTTCGCTGGGTCATCACTGACAAAGACAAGTTTGAGAATCTGGTGCAAGACCTATCTCATTTCGTCTCCAAACTTAGCGAACTCGTTCCCGACGTGGACCAGGCATGGGAACACATTGCCGCGAGGACCATGCTCGGGGAGGACTTGTCTAGACTCGGGGATTTCAGAGCTTTGGGGCTCATCCGTGACGCGACGCTTGATGGGCCAGATCATGTTGCCGGGCCTACCAAGGCACGTTTTGAGGAGGTACTCCAGGCGAAACTTCTCGACCGCATCCGGTTTCGATCAATGAATGATCGCCGAGAAGATGTGGCTCCTGCACATCACAAAACCCTTACTTGGGCCTTGAAACCCCCTGCCGATAGGGAGACAGTCGAGTGGGACGACTTGTCGTTGTGGCTGAGATCGGGATCCGAGATATATTGGATCTCTGGAAAGGCTGGCAGCGGCAAATCTACTCTGATGAAGTACCTTTATAACCACGATGGCACGAAAACCCTTCTCTCCAATTGGGCCGGATCTTCTCCATTGACTATAGGCTCGTTTTTCTTCTGGAATCTCGGCACCGCCGAACAGAAATCTCACACCGGTCTCTCAAGGGCGATTTTATATCAGCTATTGGCGGAAAATCCATCTCTGATCCCGGCCCTTCTGCCTCGTATGTGGGAACAAGCATACGTTTACCGAGGTCACCAAAATGACTTGTCCGGATTAGAAGCACCGTCCCCAGTAGAATTGGCCTCGGCCTTTGAGAGACTGTCGAGTTCAGAGTTACGGCAACACTTTTGCTTCTTTATCGATGGCCTCGATGAGTATGCGGGGAACTGTCTGAATGCTATCGCATTTGTTAAAAACCTGTGCCTCAATCCCCGGATTAAGATTCTGCTATCGAGCAGACCCATACCTCTTTGCGCAGACGCATTCTCTTCCCTGCCGAAGCTTCAACTCCAGGACCTTACTCGGACAGATATTGAAACTTACGTACGCGAGACCGTCGGCTCACGTGGGTACATGGCAAGGCTCATGGTATCAGACCAACATGGTACAGAAATGGTCCTCCGACAACTCATCGACAAGGCATCCGGAGTCTTCCTCTGGGTGATACTTGCATGCCGATCCATTATCGACGGTTTCGCCGCCTATGACACAATATCTGAGCTAGCCAGTCGCGTGGATGAGCTGCCGCCTGAACTTGAAGGCATGTTCCGTCATATGCTAGAAAGAGTCGAGGACCGCTATTTTGAACAGGCCGCCAAAATGCTCAGAATATGCTACCGAAGACAGGCTATCAACAAAGCATCAGGATCCAACGAAGCCGAGTTCATTAACGTATTCGCTATGTCCTGGGCTGTCCTTGATGACGCTGCAATGGACTTTGAGAAGGTATCATTTCATCCCTCCCAATGTGCTGACGACCCGTTTCTCCGCGAACGTGTGGAAGGGCGCCTCCGTAGTCGCTGCGGAGGCCTATTAGAAACTCGCCCATCCCATGCCGCCCTATCGAATGTCACGGTTGAGTTTATGCATCGAAGCGTTTTCGAGTTTCTGGACAGACCCGGAATCTGGAATGCCAACTATCTCCGCATACATGACAAAAGGTTCAATGCCAATGCAGCATTGTCTTTCTTGTCAACACAGGTGTTGTACGTACGATGGAATTTCGGTCGTCACCGCTTCATGACTGATGCGCTTCACTGTGCCCACCTCAGCGACGGTGAACATCCAGAGCTAACCCTCGCACTGTTAAAATGGGTTGAGCAGGTCATGATTGACAAGGAACGGGATGGATTATTGCATGAGTGATTAATACCATCTGAGTTCATTGAGCTACATGGAAGAGACAATTTCCGATTGGTGATAGCAATCGAAGCCAACATGGTCAACTATGTGTGTGGTTGCCTGTCGCGGCAAGAACTCAGAACACTCAGATATCCCTTGCTCTACCTCAGAGAGAAGGGGCAAATCTCGACTCGAAAGTGAGCAAGATTCTTAAGAGTCACTTGGGCGATAGTTGGGGGAATAGTTGGGATGACAGTAGGAATGATATTGATACTTCGGAGCCTACGAGACAGAAACGGGAAAAGGGTGACCAGCTTTTGGACCTCATCAACAGGGAAAGAGAGCTTGCCACTATAAAGACGGCATCTCAACGCGGCCCAGAAAGGTTTCCCACGGCCGATGGGAAGGACGGTGCTTTACCGACTAGGAAGCGTCGAGATCAGGGTGATAACAGTGGCATTGATTCACATAAAAGCGTGAAGAAGGCCAAGGGCAGCTGAGGCAGACTCGCACCCGGTATATTGGTGTCACGAGGGTCATACGATTGATCAGACCGGCTGCCCGGAGGTCCGAACTTCCAGTCAGAAGTTGGTATCAGCTATGTTTCCCAAAAAGCAAGTTCTGATGCACAAGGGCCCTGGAAATTTAGTAGCTAAGGCGGCTATAATGGTCTAAAATACTATTGGATAACTTACGGCGGAGAATGGAGGAAGCAGTCCATGCCGACGATGCCAACGAAAGAAAGAGCTGAGTCTCTGGAATGTATTTCAAGGCCTCCACGGCGTCTCATCATCGCGTCACTTAATTGTCCGCTCCCGATCATTGCCATGATCCCTAATAAGCCTCTTCAACATCTCCCTCGCATTAGCCTCCGCCTCTCTCAGCTTGGCCTGCAACTCCTCCCCCTCCCAGCCGCCCGGCAAGTACCACGGCGCAACGCTCCCCACAAGCGTCTCAAGCCAGCAATTGCGGTTCCATACATCTGGGTCGAACCCCCGTACCGGCGTCGCGACACCCTTCTCGTGTAGGCGCGCTAGGAACGCCTCGTAAAATTCGCAAGGCCACTCCCCACCATTGTTGACGACGACCTCATTCAGGAACTCGTCGACGGGCGGGAAGAAGCCCGCAAACTCAAAGTCGACGAGGCCGGTGATGCGGGGCGGCTGGCCCGAGACGAGGACGTTGCGCGGAGAGAGGTCGTAGTGTGTCAGAATGAACTCGCCGGAGGGGATGCCGTCGTCGTCGGTAAGCTTGAGGTGCGGGAGCTGCTCGGATATGAAAGCACGGAGAATCTCTGCGAGGGATCTATTTGGGGCGTAGGTATTGGAGGTTTCGAGCTCTCGCAACTTATCCGTCAGCCTGAGCCGGTAGTACTCGTTTGCAGTGGTGATAGGATCGTCGACTTCAATGCCCTCTTGGATAATGTCACGGATGGTTAGAGCTGTGCTATCTACTACGGGTACAGTTTGCTCTCCGAGTTTTCTAGGTGGGAGACGTATGTTTCCGCAGCGCTTTTGAGGAGGAATGTCTCGTCTCAAGTGCACGACGATATCGCCGAGCTGCTTGGCCAGGTCTGTAAGAATCGCGTCGCTCAGGTCGGCGGTTGGCATTGGGCTTCCAGGAACGTATGACATTAATATCCACCCGCCATGCTCAGGCCTTTCCACGCCGGGCGGCATATCAAGGGAACATGTCCTCGTCTGACATGAGGTCGCATAAGTCGCGACACGTCCATCCTCGGACCAGGCCAGGGCACGCGGCGACGGGATATCAGGGCAGTATCTCTGGAGAAGCTGAAAGCAGGACACTTCATTTTGAATCTTATTTGCCCCAAAGAAGCGGCCGTTGACCTTTAAGACGACTTGCTCTGGCTGCGACAAGTTGCCCGGTAGTAACAAGGCCTTGCCCGCAGAGGGCTTTAGCTTGAGGAAGTAGATACGATTATTGAAGGACTTTCCAGACGGAACCTGCGTGATCGATACCAGGTTATAGTCTGGGAGCCCAAAGGCAACAATGGCTTGAATTTCTTGACTGAACACGCGAACACCTGCGGTAGGATGATGGGAAGGCGTCGGTGGTCGGCCGTGGTCAAGCTCTTCAATATCCATTTTGCAAGCTGGTGTCGATATTGAAGGTTGCTAGATTATAGCTTCCGCTGCTATTAAGTCAGTATCCCTCTCATCAGCTTATATCTGCCTCTTCTACTATGATAATGTTCCGATACGTTGCTCTAAAACATGCGTCTGATCGACATTTAGGAAAGAGTGGGATGGGGCCGGAGTGACTCACACGGCGTGTGGGGTATCCATGAACTGATGGTGGCCGCCCGGCAACCTGCGTTGTCGACTCCATCCTGCTTACTCTGTGCTCATCAGGTCTCACCGACAGGGAGCCAATTAGTTCACAGTTACCCGTGAATCTATTCATTCCACGGGTCCCGTGAAAATGACTAAGCACAGTGCATTTTCTTGCTATTATATATGTTTATACTTATACTAAATTACTAATTATACAAATAAGCTTATTATAATAAATATAAGGCTAGAGTTTAACTTATAGTAATTTCTATTATATTAATATTATATTTTTATATATTAATAAAAATATAATATTTCTTATTATTTGGGTGTGTAATAGTTCTAATAATTTATCTAACCCTCTATAACCAATTAACCACAAGAAGATGCCGCAATTTCGTGCGTTCCCTACTCGGGATATGCGAAACAATCACTCACATCAATTAGCCCACTACTGCTAAAGTTAGCCCACCCCTAATAAGTCAAGCCAGTCTTCCACGCCACCCAGCTAACAACTGCCGCAAGTGCACAAGTTGGCCGTCACCGTGTCCTCGACTCTCCAGGTCGTTGGTTCGCCATATCATTGGCTGTAACACTTTAAACCACAACCAGCGCCTCTATCGTTGCGCTTATACATTAGTCCACTCTTCACTTACATGCAATCGGCCTCTAGTGCTTACAGCAGCCATGCTTTGGTCCATAAATCACTAACCACAACGAGCTGCCTATATGTTGTGTTTTATATCAATGTAAAAGACTACGAAATAATCGTCTGCAGTTAGATCATAAATTCTCTAATCGACTTGATTCCTTATACTACCTCCATATGCTCTTCAATTGACTTCTCCCGTGCGCTCGTGTTGCTCCCGTCCTCTTTATTCAACCTCTCAAGCAAGAGAGCCGTACGCTTCGCAAATTCTTTCTCCTCATCCCAAGTGAACGCACTCTTACTAGCAAACAGATAGTCTATCTCTTCCAATGTACGGCCGGCAGTTTCGGGGAGGAAGCAGTACACCAAGGGAATGTATGCAAACATGGCACTAGTAAAAGGTCAGCGGCCAGTGTCGGACTGATAAGAGGCTACTCACACTCCGAAAACGTAGAAAGTCTGCAAGCTAAGTTAGAAATAAGAAAGTTGTGGGTTGTTGGGGGGAGTCCCATACCTTTTCGTTAATGCCAGAAAACATGACAGGCACCAAGAGAGAACCTCCGCCGTAGCCAACGGCCCAACCGGCCACACCAAATGCGTTCCCCTTGGCTCGGAGCCAGGTGGGAAAGATCTCAGTCGGATATATGAAAGGGATCAACAGCCAAGAAGAACTGAAGATCAAGAGGTAGACAAAAACCATGGCTGCAGCTGCCGTGCCGTACTGAGTAGCCTTGTCTGGGTTGTCGATGGCTCCCCGGAAGAGGCCGCCGATAATGAACAGGGTGATACCGAGGGCTATGGCACCCCAGTAAAGGGTACGTCGACGGCCGACCCTGTCGATGGTAAAGGCTGCGATGGCAGTACCGAGGATACCAACCAGCATCAGCAAAGCGGAGAGCCAGCCGGACTTGACATTACCAAAGCCGGCTGTGCGATAGATTGTTCCAGAACTGCAATTCAGTTAGCAAACCATCTTATTCAAAGAAGCGTAACTCACTATATAACCACAGCGGCGATTCCAGTGCCGTACTGCATGAGCACTTGGAGCCAGAAGGCCAGCTGGATGCGGCGGCCAAGATGAATGTCTCCGGATCCGATACCGAAAAACATCTTGAAGTAGTTGGTTTTAGCGTACTGAGACTCCTCTTCCACTACGGTCACAATCTCTCGATATTCCTTCTGCGCGTCGGGGTGTTCGGCGTCACCATTCCCGCGCAGTTTTGCAATAATTTCCAATGCTTCATCAGGTCTCCCGGCCTTGACCAGCCATCGCGGGGATTCCGGGACCAAGAGGCTCAGTATGGCCAGGGCGATGACGGGAATGAACTGAATCGCAAACTCGAACCGCCAGCGAAACTGTCCACCGCCCGCCTCAGTAAAGGACGTGCCGAAGCCGATCCATGCTGCGAGGGCGATGCCGGAGAAATTGGCCAAGAATGTGAGGGCGATTTGTTTGCCTCTATGTGATGCAGCAGAGAGCTCGGCCGTCCACATAGGTGCAATGACAAGGATGAACGCCACACCCATACCGGCAATGAATCGTGCGCAAAGCATGTGTGCAAGGTTGACGGCAGAGGCTTGCAGGATGACCCCCGCCATGCACCAGAAGCAGGCCATCCACATGCCCTTGATCCGACCGTACTTGTCAGAGAAGCTGCCAGCCCAAAAGGCTGCGAAGAGAGAGCCACTTCAATAATATTAGACATTATTTCTTCTCAAGACAAACTAGATACGTACCAGTAATAGATGGCGGCGATACCGCCCTGCAGCGTGGGTTTGACAACTTCGTTTCTATCGTTTGTATATCCCATACGCCGCCCGAACTCGGGTGCAACGGTCACAGCGCCCATGACGCCCTGACTGATGCCTTCGTAGGAGATGGCGACGGCGGAGGCAGTTGTAACAAGTCTCAGCAACTGCTGTCCGGACATGGACTTCCAGCTCTGGCGGTTCCACATGATGCCGATGAATCAGTATCGTAAGATAGTTGTGTGAAGATATGAATGGTTGTGTCTAGGTATGACTGATTGTGAGGGTTTTCATGATGTTCAAGATGCGCTTATTATATCTGTTTCTTCTCCATGGAGATGGCAAATGAGCCTGCTTCAACCCCATGGGGATTTAGTCACGGCGCTACCCGGAGGAGTTGTTACGGAATGGTGGCGAGCTTTGTCGTCGTCTCGAATTGCCAACAAAGGTTAGTTTTAAAAGTTCGGGCTCCGATGGATTAGCCAGTAAATGATCCGTAATGGAGCAAACTATAACGATTTAGCGTAGAGTTGGGCCCGTTGTACTGGGAAGTTCAGGATAAACAGGGTGGTCCTGCTCCCCCGCATCCTTCGTCTCGAATCTCTTTTACTTTGTCTCGAATTCTTTTTCTTGCTCTCAGAATCAAAGAACAGCCCGAGTAATATGGGTCGGCTGCGATCTCGTAACGGCTGGTGAGTCAGATGAGCCGGTACTCCAGAATTTAGAAAGATAGATGACATCAAACAGCTTGACGTGCCGAGAACGCCACGTCAAATGTACGTCTCCAACGAGAGAGAGAAATTCTTCATACTGACGTCACAGGTGATGAGACGAGGCCGACTTGCGGGCAGGTATGTTGAGCATATCCCATTGCCAAAATCAAGAAGATGACGGAGCCTGGTGTTACCAGTGTCTCAAGCAGCACCGACCGTGCCGCTGGGACGATTTATCCCCTCAACTCAAGATTAAGCGATACCAACCGAAGCGTATGGAGTATCCGGTCTCTGATGAACAATCCCTATCACCGCCGGAAAGAGATAATCCATCGGTGAAAGGGCTCTCATCCCCAGTCGGCTCTATACAACAGCCGGATTCAATTTGGTGCCAACCCCCGGACCTGACGTCGCCGCCTAGAGCTATCTCCATCTCCGACCTTAGTCAGCATGAATCTCCAAACCAGTACAGTGATGCCTCTCCCATGAGCGTAGCTTGGAGAACCCCTACCCTTTCTGGGCTTCCACGCCAGGAGGCTTCCTATTTGCATCACTTTTCCACGCACCTGGCTCGGTGGCTAGACTGCACGGATGCATCACGACAGTTCACGCTTAATGTGACTGCCCTTGCCAAGAGCTCACCAATTCTTTTAAATGCTGTCATCTCTTATGCTGCTCGCCATTTAGGTGATAACAATACAGCTAATCAATTCCAAGAAAAGTGCATAGAGCTCCTCATTCCCTTGCTGAGTACCGAGACCATTGCCAACGACGAGACCATCCTCTGCGCCATAGTCATATTGCGGGTATGCGAACAGCTGAGTGGTAAGTCCCATCGCGCGGTAGCCTTCCTCGTCTAACCCTACCTCAGTCACTGTGATGGGCAGTGATCAGGAGAGGCATCTAGCTGGGCTGAGTGCTCTGCTCAAGACATCTCAAGGACGACAAGTAGACCCCTCGACACCTACACTCTCCCAAGCCGCCTTTTGGGTCTATGTGCGACAATGCCTTTACAACGCCTGCGTCAATCAACAGCCGCCGAATTTGGATTTCGAGTTGGTGTTGATACCACCCCCACGCGTCGTCAACGGTCAAGCTGTCGACGTCAAGTCGGAGACTGCCTGGGCAAATACCATGACATGGATTTGCGCTACCGTAGTGCATTTCTGTTTTCGTGGAAGCGTCTTGTACTCCGAATCATCAACAAGGATGCAAAGGTGGTACGAGCTGTCCGAGGCCGTTGAGAACTGGAACAAGACGAAGCCGAGTACGTTTGATCCAATATGGTCTGGCGAACCAGAGCTGGGAGCGAACCCGTTTCCAGAGACCTGGTTTACAGCAGATTGGCATGGTAGGCACAGATCCGTGAACCATTCTGCGGTGATCCATGGGACCTAATGGTTATCAGTAATGGCATTTGGGTTCTACCACCTGGCTAGGATGCTTTTAAAGGTCTACCGTCCATCTCCGCGATTTGCCATTCGGAATATTCAACGAGTCATGCCAGAATCTGATGTGAGTTCATGGCATTCAGAGTAACATGCTTCAATTGACATCATCTTAGGAGTCTGTCATGGAGCACGCCCGAGCCCTGTGTGGAGCATGCAAAAGCTCGCCAGGAATTGTGCCATCCCTCATCACATTATGTCACTCTACATTTATTTGTGGGTCGTATCATCTTGTTAAGATTCAGCATTGTCTAACTTCTAAAAGGGGGTCCCTTGATGACAGATGAGCGAGAGCAAACAAGTCTGGTAAGCATGCTTGAGGATCTCGAGGCATCGCATGCCTGGCCAACAGCCTGGATAATCAATGCTTTGCGAGAGGAGTGGTCAAGATGCTAGTAGTACGTTATTGGCCTCAACAACCGTCGCTGAATGATATCACGGCATGTTTTCCATTCCTGACCCATCCCATCCCGGGTGTCTCCCGGTGAAGACTCTTGACCTTTTGCTCACTCTCTATCCCAACGCAAGTATCGGACTTGTTTGTTCTCAAGGCGAGGATCTTGACGCCACTTCCTTCACCAAGAGGACCAAGCGAAGACTTGAAAGCCGTTGTATGCGGCCAGAGACCGTCTCTGGTCAACTTTCGATAGTTCAAGTCTCCTTTCCATATAGTCAAATGACTGTCATGCAAACGTTGAAATAGCTCAGGTGCTTCAACGATCATCTCATGAAATGAATAAGCCGTCGTCCAAAACGGATTAACCTCGATACGCATCAAACCGAGCTCAAGATACCTCTTGATCTGAGTAGCCAAGGAATTCAAGCCCATGGACCGCAAATGCTCGAGGAGGAAGTCCATATCGTTGGGCAATGCATCACTGACAAACCAGGGAAAACATTTCGCGTGGAGAGTGATGCTCGTTCCAAGTCCTGATTCGATGAGGTATGCCGTGTAAAGAACGTCCGCAAATAGCTCAAATCCAGCATTGTCCAGAACGATGTCGATATGTCGCTTCGTTTTAGTCAACTGCGTCTTTCGCAGATAATCCCACACATCCAATATATCATTGTCGACAATGTTCCGCTGGCTCTTCTCAATCGCTGCCCTTCCTTGTAACGTCTGAATTTCCTCTAGACTGAGGTTGGTCAGAAGAGACAAGTCTGTTGCATTTCCCCATAAAGCCAACTCGGTCAATTCAACAAAGACAAGTCTCGCTGGCTCGTCGTCCAAGCTTTTGACTGGCTGTGCCGGATTTGCGATGACTTGAGTGAACCTGCTCGCAAGCTCCTGGACGGCCTTCTGCGACTTGATAAGGGTAGAATCCTTTTGGCGCTTAAACACATCGTACTCTTTCCAGGAAGAGGACGTGGAAAACAACAGCTGCACCCGCCTGCACAAGTCAGCACCGTTTGGTGTCACACAACAATGCCAAGACTGACCTATACAGGTAGCATTCACCATACAACCATGGACAGTTGAGCCAGGTCAACTTGCCCATATTAAGGAGCAGCCGATTGTACGCCGCAATGTCTGCCGAACCGTCATCTTCAAGATGACTGAGTTTTGTTCAGTAACATACCCGCAAGACAATCTCATGCGCAGCACTCACCGTAGCTTATCATCACTAATAATCTCCTCTCTGAGTCTTTGGAGCTTTCTCCGTATCGACTTGATTTCCTCAAATGCACGGGATGGACGAAGTTCTGCGCCGGTAATACAGACATCATCGATCATGCCCTGCACAAGCTTAGGCCAGCGAGACTTGGCCGTCTCTTGGGCCATGGTGCCTCGATCGGACGTCCACACAGACGGGACGATTGCGATTTCTTGATGCATGCTTTTTGCTGAATGTCCCTTATTGTCAAGTAACAGCGTGGAAATTTCAGGGTCTGTGCGATGAGGATAAATTTGTTTCTGGGCTGCTCGTGATGCGCGTTCTTAGGTCTTGTATTCGTCAATTGCCTTGATAACTTTCCGACAACTCGGATCGAGGTCAAACTTAACCGGCGGAGACAACCCGGAGATAATCAAGGTTGGCGCCTCGAGTTCCACGAATCTAGCATCGAGACGACTTACCAAAAAGGGCACTTCGACTCGAAAGTGATTAAACAAGTGGCAATAACTGACAAATCACTATCTCCACCGAGAAGTTCACTGATCGCTATTGCTCTTGGCAGGTAGTGCCAAGATTGGGTACCCCGTCGTCACGAAGTTCCAAACAAGGGAACCTCAGTGCAGTTCGCATTGAGGCGGTGTCGAACCTTGAACCGCCCATCAAGTTATATTAAATGCACATTCAAAGTCCGTGAACGGTGTCCCAACACTGCTCAGCGATCTTCTTGAACATACTGAACATAACTTATCATCCCACCATGACAAGACCACAAACACAGCAAAATGGGAGCCGCTCCGTTACCAACGGTCAACCTCATGAATCCCATAACAATTCTTACAAAGGAAATGGGCATCATCGGTCATCCACTACTGGTGCGCTTGATTTGACAGTACTGGGAATGAACAGTGGCACTGCCATGGACGGTATCGACTGTGCACTAGTTCGATATTACCAAGAGACTCCGGATGACACTCTACACATGGAGCTCATTAAAGTATGTTGCACTTTGCGATATCTTCCCGTCTGGTACTGACCAGATAATTAGTATGATGAGATCCCCGTACCTCAATGGATCAAGAAACCCGTTCTTACAATGCTTCGGGAGACCAAGACGACTCCCTCAAAAATGTCACAACTGAATGTACAACTTGGAGAAATGTTTGGTGACGCCGTCAGAGAGTTTTGTGATAAACACGAAATATTGATGGACAGCATTGATCTCATCGGGTCACATGGGCAGACCATTTGGCTTCTGTCCATGCCAGAAGAAGGGGAGACACGTTCTGCATTCTGCCTTGGAGAGGGCACAGTTATCAGTGCCATCACTGGAATCACAACTGTGACAGATTTCCGAATGGCAGAGCAAGCAGTGGGTAGACAGGGTGCCCCATTGGTTGCTCTGATTGACGGTCTTCTGCTTCATCACCCGACCAAGTGGCGTGTCTGTCAGAATATTGGTGGAATTGCCAATCTCTGTGTCATCCCTCCTGATACCGAGGGTGGAGTTCACTCAATGGTCGACTGGTGAGCAATCCTCTACATAGCGCCCTAATGGGGTGACTAACATCTATAGGGACTGCGGCCCGGGCAACATGTTCATTGACAACGCCATGAGATATTTCACTAACGGCGAGATGGAATACGACAAGGACGGCGAATGGAGCTCCAGAGGCACCGTGTGCCAGGACATTGTCGACAAGTTTCTGAATACAAATAAGTACTGCAACCACGTTCCTCCCAAGACCACAGGACGGGAGACATTTGGCGACAACGAAGGCCAAGAAATTATTGACGAGTGTCTTGCTGCTGGGTGCGACAAGTACGACACACTAGCAACCATTACTCGGATCACGGCCCAGAACATCATCAAGCAATACCGCACATTCTTCCCTCGCTTTGGCATTAGCGTGGATAAAATTGCAGAGGTGTATATGTGCGGCGGTGGTGCTCGGAACCCGAGCATCATCAAATATCTTATGGAGCAGCTTCCGGATACCAAGATACGGGCGCTAGATGAGACCGGAGTTCCATCAGATGCCAAGGAGGCAGTTTCCTTTGCCCAACAAGCCATGGAGGCTATTTTAGGGCGGCCGGCTCTGGTTCCAATCAATAGTGACAACCTATTGCCTAACACAATCTCAGGCAAAATTGCTCCCGGCAGGAGATGGCGTGAGGTCATGAAGTCGAGTATTAAATTTGGCGAGGGTCGCTCGACCTTGCCCACAGTTAAGGAGATGATTGTACAAAGACCTTACACTAGCTGGAAAGCTATGCAAGCTTTTGATTGAGATATTTGTAGCAACTTGGACTAGTATAATAGTAAAGAGTATTATTCTCATTTAAGTTGCGGGTTCCTTATATTCTAGCTACCCTGACAGCTATGCCTTGCGCCGGCTGCTTCCTACTACTACTATAACAAGGGTTGCATGTATTTGTAGGACAGGGATGTGGGGCACAGTTTGACCTACAAAGTGAGACTTTCACTCTTTCACTTAGTAGGGCACAAAAATGCCGGACAGTCACATGTGTAAACCGCGACACCAACACGAGCTCCCCCAATTCGGTCCTTGCGATCCTTGCAGCGGCCTTAAAAGCCCCTATCGATACGTAAAGCTGATAAACGGTTTAATGTGTTAAAGGCTTCTGTTACTAATGCCTTAAAGCGGCTGACTTCTCTAGATGCGCCTAGAGGCAGAGGGCGGCCTCGAATGCTTACAGATAATAAAAAAGAAGCTAATATAGCTTTTATTATATAGCTTGAACGCACCAGCTTGCTAGTATTAAAAGTTTAGGTTATTAATACTGCTAATATGCTGCGAAGGCGCTGGGACCCCAATATGAAAGAAATTTTAAAAACATAGTATTTTAGTTTATAAGAGATTATTTAAAGGTTTAAAAGACATGGATGCAGCCTATTAAGGCATTATAATATGGCTTTAAAGAGTTAAATATTAAGAAAATATATTAGTTTTTTAAGAAACTTACTTTAATATAATTAGTATAATTATCTAGTAATTAATAAACTTAAATAGATAGAAATTAAAAAGAGTATTAGTATAATATAAAATAAATAATAAATTTAATAAGGGAGTAATTAATAAATTTTTATTTTTTTATTTTTTCATATTTAATATATAAGAAAATAAATAAAAATATTATTTTTAATATTATTATTTATTAAAATAAGCCTAGTACTAGTATATAATAAAGCTTAATATAAATAAAACCTAGTTTTATATTTATTATCATAAGCATTTTTATAAGATTTATAGTTAGTTTTTAAATAAAAGTTCTTATTAAATGAACCTTATTTAAAAAACCTTATTTTAAGCTTATAATATAAAAGTATTACTTTTTTAAATATATTTATTAAATTAAAAGTTTAAAAAGTATTTTAAATAGTTATCAGTTTTTAATATTTTTATATTAGCTAATATAAATGTATTATTAAAAGTAATATAAAAGATTAATTTAGTTTTTTTAAACTATTATATTTTAATTAAAAAATTAAATTTTTAAGAAGATAATTTTAAATTTTTAATAGAAAAGTTAATTAATTTTATTACTTTTTAAATTAAATAAAAAATAGTAAGCTTTATTAAAATAACTAATTATTTTTAAAAAGAATATAAAAGTATAATTTAATATTATACGGCATTGGCCTTAAAATTTACAATTATATACTTTATAATTAGTAATTCTTATTATTATATAAACTTTTTAATATATTTTACTATTTAATTGCTTTATTTTATTTTATTAGTTTAAATACTTTTAAACTTATTTTAACCTTTTTTAAACTTTTCTTTTTTATTTAACCTTTTTAGCCCCCTACTTTTTTAACCCTTATATTTATTTAATTTACTTTTTATTTTTAGATTTTTCTTTATAGCCTTTTAAGTAATTATTTGAATTATTACTATTATATATAATAGCTTTTAAAGTTATAATTTTAAGTTATACCCTTATACTTTTTTAGAAAATAATTAATTCTTTTAATTAAGCTTATTATTTCTTATTTAATTTAAAAAGCAATTAAATTAGCTAACTTTTTTATAAAAAGATTTATAATTATCTTTTTATATATTTAGTTTTTTAATTAAAATATAATAGCTTAAAAGAATTAAGTTAACTTTTATATTACTTTTAATAGTATATTTATATTAGCTAATATTAAAATATTAAAAAGCTATAACTATTTAAAATGCTTTTTAAGCTTTTTAATTATATAAATATATTTAAGGAAATTTATATAATTTAATAAATATTAAGCTATTATATTAATATTATCTTTTTAAATTATAGTTTATTTAATTAGTAGGAAGTTAGTTATATTAAATTATATATTATATAATTAGTTAAAATATATAAATTAAAGTTTATAAGAGTAGTACTTTTATATTAAAAGCTTAAAATAAAGTTTTTTAAATAAGGTTTATTTAATAAGAGTTTTTATTTAAAAGCTAATTATAAATTTTATAAAAAAGCTTATAATAATAAATATAAGGCTAGGTTTTATATATATTAACTTTTATTATATATTAGTATTAGGCTTATTTTAATAACTAATAATTTAAAATTATAATTTTAAAAGCTATTATATATAATAGTAATAATTTTAATAGTTATTTAAATAAATAGAAAAATTTTATATATAAAAAGTAAGTTAAATAAATAAGTAAATATAAGAGTTAAAAGGTAGGGGGGGGGCTAAAAGAGTTAAATATAAAAAGAATATAAAAATAAATTAAATAAATTAAAAAGTAATTAAATTAATAGAAATAAATAAAATACTTAAATAGAAAAATATATAAAAAAGTTAATTTTACTTTAGGGTATAATTTTATATATTTCTACTTATAATTAAGCTAAACTTTTTAAATTAAAAACTTAAGTTAAAAATAAAAACAAACTATAGTTAGTTTAATTTTAATAGCTAGTAGCTAGTTAAAAGCAAGTTATTTTTATAATACTTTTAAGTTATACATAAAAGGGCTTTCTAATTGGCTTATATTATATTAATATATAAATAATTAAATATAATTAGTAAATTTTCTAATATTATAAAAGTTGAAAGCTAGTTTTAAAAGTTAAAATATATTATATTAACTATTAATTAGTTAATTATAAAGCTATATGTTATAACTAATTACTTATAAAAGCATTTAATTTTATATATATTTAAAAGGCTAAAAGTTTTTATTATATAAATAATATGAAATAAAGCTAGTTATAAAAAATATAAAATATTATAAATAATAAAATATAAGTTATAATACTTTTTACAAGTTATAAAATACTTTTAATTAAAAAATTCTAATTTTTAAAAAATAATTACTATTATTAAACTATTTAACTTTTAAAAATAAATAATAAATAAAAAAGCTAACTAAGAATATTAATAGCTTTTAAAATAGAAGTTTAATTATATATTTTAAAATAGTTTTTAATAATTACTTACTTTTTAATTAAATTAATTAAAAGCTTATTTTTTTTTAACTTTTTATAAGTTTTATTATATTTATATTTTAATCATTTTTAATAATATAATTTAAATTTTTAAATTATTATTTTAATTAAACTAAAATATAAAAATAAAAAGCTAAACTATATTTAGCTATTTTTAAAATTAAAAGGTTTAAAGTTTTAAATACTAATTTAAAAAGTTAATTATTTAGTTTTTTATTAATTAATTAGAGTTTTTTTAATTTTAAAAAAGCTATAAAACTAATTATTAAATTTAAATATTTAATAGTATTTATATTAAAATTTTACTAATAAAATTATTTTTTTATATAATAATAAATTATTTTTTTAGCTTTAATTATAATTAATTAAGTTATATAATTATTAAAATTATTTTATAATATTATTTTTAAAATTATTATATAATATTATTTTAAAATTATTATATAATTTAATTACTTTTTAATAAAATAATTTCCTATTTTAAACTCTTTTAATAGTAATTTATAAAATAAACTTATTATAAAAAAGTATAATAATTAAATATAATAAAAGTTTTAAAAATATAATTAATTAAATTTAATTAATTTATTAGCTAGTTAGCCAGATTAAAATATATTAAAAAAAGGTTTAAATTATAATAAGTTTATTAAAGTTACAAGTTATAACTTAAAACGGAAAGATAAAACGCTAGCCCTAAAGTAAAAGAGGCAGTTAGTTAAGGGGCAGTTAGTTAACTTGTAGTTAATATTAGATCCCAGAACAACAACTAATAGAGATAATAAGTAGGAACACACAGGTGGTTAAACTACCCCAAATGGCCGCGGCATTTACAGGATATTAATAAGGAAATCTTATGGACATTAATAGAACCGATCCCCGATGACGAGCATGTATTACAGCAGATATGAGTCATCTTCAAGCGCGTCTTGGACCGAGCATATACAGCAGCCGTCGATTACGGCTCAGGGACGGCCGACTTATTCAAGGTTGAGCAAAAGGAGATATACATCAAGCCAGATATGCCGGTCAACGGCAAGCTAGAGGAGGGGGCATAGTGCAAGTACAAGGAGAAATGGCGAGTAATATTGTACATTCGAGGCGCGTCCAGTCATGGGAGGAAGATTAACGGCCGCCGTTACGGATGACATTCAAGCAGGCCGATATGTGGCATATGTTTAGCGAGGGTGTAGAGAAGGTCACCACCGGGTCAGACACTACCCCCACCCTCTATGAAATCCGGTCCATCTCTTCCGAAGTCCCTCGTACGAGTTCTCTAAAAATAGAGAGTCATATAAGAACAAAGCACTAATAACAAAGTTAGCATTCTAGTTAAACCTCGAGTGGGATTTCTCCCCTGAGATTCCCTCTAAAATTTGAATTATGGAGCAGCTATAAATGACAGCTTACGGTAGAGTTGCGAGGTTCCATGTGCGAGATGAAACATGGCTAAGAAAAAAAAAAGATTTCAAGTCTCGCACAGTGAACCTCGCAACTGCCTGCTTGGAGCAGACTGTGAGTATTAAGTATAAGGTTGCTTAGCCGCTTCGTCCGAGCGGCGGAGATATCCAGCCTGAGAACCAAAATAACTTGGTGATAATAGCATGTACTGAAGAGCTAACCAGGAAATGTTCTAACAACCTTACCTTCTGCTTGGGAGGGAAGGCTGCATCAGACGATCAAAACTGGGCGTCGTGACAAAAGATGACCGAAACCTTACCAGGCCACTACGTAAACTGCACTAGAGGCTTCTTGCGAGGACACACTGACATAGCGGTGTCACTGCCCCGCCTGCGCATCCCGCTGACAGAACAGGCTCAAATGTGAGCGCCTTCGAGCAGATGCCATGCTAGATGGCATTTTGTTTACCTTCACAGAGGAAACGGTATTTGAGGGAGGCTAATCTCGCGTAACGACGAGGCACCTCTGTTCCCGCATTTCTACGGAGATTGTATGGACTAGACTTTCACTAGCTTAGCACGTCCTGCGCCTCTCTTAGGAAACGCTAACGACCCGACGTCCGCTAGAGGAAAAATACACATACATACATACATACACAGAACCTCGTGCCATCAAAGGCAGGCACCGCTTCAGCAGCCGAGACAGGAAACTGAACACTTAGATGAAATTGGCATCAAGTCGACTTGGTACTAATCCCCACAAGGACCAGTAGAAATTGGTGTCTGGTTGTAAAGCGCGGACCGGCCCTCCCAACCCGTGCCAAAGTGTTGTTGACGCCTCGGCTCTAGAAGACATTGAAGTCCTTGTTCAGCTTATTATTCTCAGAATGGGTTTGATATGCTATGTCTCATGGTCGCTGCTCAGCTGCACAGCATCCAAGCACCCGAGACAATTTCGGGCAGTCGATCGTCTGCATTGTTGCCAAATCGCGAATGTACACAATGGGTCTGAAATTTCAGGCCAGATTGGAAGAAAAGCTAGTCGTGAAACTTCCCGCAGCCACTGCAGGTAGATGCACAGCCACAGGGACATGGCCTAGCATGTGTAATGCAAAGTATACACAGTCTGCTTCCCTCGAATGTACTACACAGTGCAGCACATACTGTAGGGCAAACATTACGCGGCATGCGGCTTTCTGTCTGACGTGAAAATCCTTTAAATGCTGATATCTCTCACTTCCAGAAAATGAAGGCAATTTGCGATTTCAAAATCATCCCCTACCACACTACACCATGGAGATGGTATCACTAACGCCATATGCCTCACCCTCGAGGCCCGCGTTACTTGACGGGGGGCAGTCGACGCTCCGGACACTACTTCGGGATATCTACCAGCAATTGAAAGAGACTCCTCGGGCGATATGGAATGACCTGCGAGCCACCGGATGGCGAGGCGCGGGCTTTATTCTCATCGGTCTTTGCTGGACATTAGGGCTTATAACAGCAATCGGCTTTCTTACCATACAAAGCAGCTGGTCATACACCAACTACGTCGATCCATGTGGGCTAGGCGGCGAATTTAGCCCCTTTGCGGATTCATACAACTGGTGGGCACCGCGAGGATTTTTCCAGATTACCTTGCGCACCCCCGAGGTTAGCTTTGCGGCCGCCAAAGCCATTGATATCACGTGGGACGTCGTAAGTCATAGTCATCAATCTCGCTACTACCTAAGCTTACATTTTGTTGAGGTAATCGGTCGCGGCGGACAAGCTGTCCTTGCCTGGGTTTCATGGCGGGTCTTCGCAGACTCTGTTACAGTTTCCATTGCAACTAAGCCAGCTACCTATACGTCTTTCTTTCTCGTGTTTCTCCAGAAGGAACCTTCGCTCGTTTCGGTCTATCGCATATCAAGGGACTTTATCTTCGTGCGTGGTCTTTGCTCTACAATTGCGACATATTTTATGGTCGCAACAATGGCGTTCATTCTCGGATTCCCCACATTCGCCAGTTCAATGACGGGGTACACTACAGCCGATAAGGCGTACTTGGAATTGCGGGATGGAAAGATGTACCAGTTGTCGAACGCAACGCCAGTTGCGTACCTAATCCGCGACGGAGACAGGATTAATAAGACAGTTAATCTTATGGTCCCCTTCAACGAGGGTAAGCGATGCAAGTCACTATGAGAATAACCTCCCATTACTTATGGAATATTCAGAGTCCGGTTTCCCCATCGAGCATAATTCATATGTGCCTAAAGATAGGTGCAACATTCGTCGCGACTATGACGATGAAGCCTGCTACCTGCAGAGTAACGTCTCTCAATGTAAGTCTCCTCCAGATGCATAATATGCCTGTATGAGGTCGTTCTAGGATCACTCAAGTTAGGCATCACCGTTCATGCAGATGTGTCAAAGTATGGTTTTTTTGGCAACGCAAAGAAAGAAACAGAATGGAACGGCACCATTATACCATCCCCAGCGCTCGATGTTGAAGCGTACAATTTACCCCCCGGAGGAGACCAATTATTTGGGTATAATTGGAGTGACCACACTGGCCAATATCCTTTTCGAAACAAGGAAAATGCAACATACTATATATCTGGAGAGATATACACTATTAACTACATTATGAAAAATGCCAGCTGCCAGCCAATCCGCAAGGTACGTATAGATATTCAAGGAGCACTTCCTAGAATGAAGGCACTAACAGAGTGGACTTTAAAGAAATTCCAGTGGGGCTTCTCATTTATTCAAGTCACGCTTATGGCGATTTTCCTTGTTATATGGACGGCTGGGATATATGTAATGTGGTTAAAGGCCCACCTGACTCTCCGTCTGAATGGGCATCCGGGGACCGCACAGGGCTGGAAATGCCTCCTTCAACTCGCGGAGGTTATGGAGAAACAGCTCAAGGGTGCAGGCATCGACAGTAAAGCGCTTTCGGATCCCGAGCTCAAAGACCAGATTCGAAAACTCCTAGAGAGCGGTTCAGTTTCGTCTGCCATTGAGTTCTCTAAAGGCAATTATAGTTTTCGACGCGGCTTCTGCTGTTGGCTGAAACGAGAGCGGTGGTGGGTTCTTAGCCTCTTTGTTTTCATTGGGCTTTTAACTGCCATACCTTTTATTACTAACACTTGGCTGGGTTTCTTGATTATGCCTGTCGGGATATTATTTTCGATTTCTTTCGGGAGGGCAGCGAAAAGCATGATGTTTCTGTTACTCTGTTTTTTAATACTCTACTTAGTAGTAGTAGTGCCCCTATTTTCAAGTTGGGGCACAACTACAACTAAGTAGAGCAGTCCGTCTGCGGTTTGGAACACGGACCGGCAGTGCTGCTGTTGGTCCCTGGGCTGCTACGCGGGCGCGACCCCGACTTGTCGCGGAATCGGCCGCCGGGTCGTCGTCGAGCGTGTGCGCGATGCTCTGGATGAACTGCAGCTGCAGCTGGATGCGCGCCCATGAGTCCTCTACCTTGACCACGCGCTCCTTAATCTTGGCCTTAGCGTGCTGGAAGTATTGTACCGTTTTAATAAGGAGGATGCCAACCCTGCGGATTGGAAGAGGTAGTTAGCTGTTACTATTACTAACCTGTTATCTGTATGCCTTGACTATGAACTGTCTGGGCTGTCTAGCTGCGGGACCGAGCCTTATTTGGAAGTTATAAGAGGGGAGCTGGGTTAGGGAGAGGGAGGGGAGCGTATTTAAACTATACTTTAATAATAGTGCTAATACTTCTAAAATCTATTACTCTATTATAATTGTTTAGATTGCGTTTAGAAATGGAATATTTAGTAGTTTATGCTTGCTTAGAAAGTGTAGCTATTTTAAAAGGGTATTTTTATAGCTTTTTAAAAATAAGTTTTTAATATAATATAAATATTATAAGCTCTAGCTCTATTAAATTAATATTAAGCTATAGACTTATAATTTTTATTTAAAAGCTATTAGTAAGTTTTAACTATTAATTTTAATTATAATATATTTAAAAAAAGCTTATAAAATAGCTTTTAATTAATTATATAAAAGTGTAAGGGGCTGGACCCGAGTTCCGTGCAACTAAGGATGGCCTTAATATTAAATATCTAATACTAAGGAAAAGGAAGGGAAGGCATCCTAGCTAGGTCCCAGCAAAGGCTTAAATACCTAGCAGCTGCTTGCCTCTCAAGGTAGCAGGCCCTTAAGGTAGTAGCCCCTTAAGGTAGTAGCCCCTTAAGGTTGCAGTCCCTTAAGGTTAGCTGGAATAACTTAGTAAAGTTATCGCTACCTTGCAGCTATCCAGGTGGCTTATGCCTTTAGGGACGGCCGCAGCCTTCCAGGTTATAACGTTTTTATAGTAGCAGCCCGGAATAACTATTAGGCCACGCTTATAATAAAAAGATATATAAAGCTAGCTTTAAAATTTAAAATAAAAATTAAAATAATTAAATAAATTATAATTTATATTAAAATATTTAATAATAGGTTTATAAAATAGAAAATTTTTATAATTAGTAATTTTTATTTTTATATATACTTTTTAATATATTTTACTATTTAATTGCCTTATTTTATTTTTATTAGTTTAAATACTTTTAAACTTATTTTACCCTTTTTTAAACTTTTCTTTTTTATTTAACTTTTTTAGCCCCTTTCTTTTTTAACCCTTATATTTATTTAACTTACTTTATATTTTTAAATTTTCCTTTTTTTTAAGTAACTATTTAAATTATTACTATTATATATAATAGCTCTTAAAGCTATAGCTTTAAGTTATACTTTTATATTCTTTTAAAAAATAATTAGTTATTTTAATTAAGCCTATTATTTCTTTTTTAATTTAAAAGACAATTAAATTAGCTAACTTTCCTATTAAAAAATTTAAAAATCTTTTTTTATATATTTAGCTTTTTAATTAAAATATAATAGCTTAAAAGAACTAGGTTAATTCTTTATATTACTTTTAATAGTATATTTATATTAGCTAATATAAGAATATTAAAAAGTTATAATTATTTAAAATACTTTTTAAGCTTTTTAATTAAATAAATATATTTAAGGAAATTTATATAATTTAATAAATATTAAGCTATTATATTAATATTATCTTTTTAAATTATAATTTATTTAATTAGTAAAAAGTTAATTATATTAAATTATATTATATAATTAGTTAAATTATATAAATTAGAGTTTAAAAGAGTATTACTTTTATTTTAAAAGCTTAAAATAAGGTTTTTTAAATAAGGTTTATTTAATAAGAATTTTTATTAAAAAGCTAATTATAAACCTTATAAAAAGGCTTATTATAATAAATATAAGGCTGGGTTTTACTTATATTAACTTTTATTATATATTAATATTAGGCTTATTTTAATAAATAGTAAAAAAAGGATTTTAATAGACTTAAATATATATTTAATTTTTATTAAAAAATATTATATTAAAAGTATAAATAAAATATATAAAAAAGTATATAAAAAATACATTTATAAAAATTTAAATATTATACTTTTAATTACTATTTAAAAGGCTTAAATAAGAAATTATAAATTATATAATTTTAAAATAAACTTTATTATAATAATATTATAAGGTAAAAGCTTTTAATATATATATATTAGTATTTTCTCTTATTAAGTAAATTAGAATTTTTTTATTATATTTTAAAACTCTTTTTATAAAAGTATAACAGTAAAAAAGAGCTTTAAATATATTATATAATTATATTAATAAGTTTAATTATTTAATTCTATTTAAAAAAGCAAATATCTAACTTAAAATAAAGTTTTTAAAAAAGTATAAAGTGTTTTTTAAAAGGATAGATTAATTTTAAGGATTTTTTTTATTATATAATTTAATTTTCTTATTAGATTTAAATAGCTATAATTATTAAATTAAATTATACTATTTTATTTATTAGAAGCTTACTATTTATTTTTCACTTTATATTAAAATTATTTAAATAAAAAGTAACTAGGTTTAATTTAAAGCTTAAACTAATATAAATATTTTTAAAATATATAAAATAAAAAACTAAGCTTATATAATCTAATAACTTAAATTTAAGCTTAAAAAAGATATAGTTAAATATTAGTATATAAGTAAAATATAAATTTTAAAACTAGTAAAAAGTACTTTTTTATATTTTTTAAATATAATTATTATATAAGCCTTAAAGCTATTAAAGCACTTAAATTAAATATAAATAAAATAAATATTTTTAAAACTTAATAAGCTTAACTAATTTAATTAAATAGTTTTTAATAGTTATTAATTTATATTAGCTAATATAAAAATATTTAAAAGTTATAACTTTTTAAAATTTAACTTAAAATATAATAGTATATTTCTAGTTATAATTAAACTAAATATTTTAAATTAAAAACTTAAATTAAAAATAAAAAAAACTATAATTAGTTTAATTTTAACAGCTAGCAGCTAGCTAAATATAAGCAATTTTTATAATACTTTTAAATTATATATAAAAGGGCTTTCTAATTAGTTTATATTATATTAATATATAAATAATTAAATATAATTAATAGATTTTCTAATATAATAAAAGCTAAAAGCTAGTTTTAAAAGTTAAAATATATTATATTAGCTATTAATTAGTTAATTATAAGGCTGCGCGCTATAACTAATTACTTATAAGAGTAGTTAATTTTATTATTATAAAAAAAAGCTAATAATTTAAGTATATAATAGAGGTTAATATAAGCTAAACCCTAGCTTTATATTTATTATAATAAGCTTTTTAATAGGGCTTATAATTAGTCTTAAAATAAAAGTCTCTATTGAATATACTTACTTAAGGAACCTTATTTTAAGCCTTTAATATAAAAGCACCTCTCTATCCAACCCTAGTCTATACAATTTAACTAATAATATAATATATAATAGCCCCGGCTTGGGGCGTAGTGGCACGTCTCTAGTCGCAGTTAAGCCAAACCTCTCAGATTGGGAACCTGGGTTAGGGACGAAAAAAAAAACTGCAGTCGGTTCAATTCCAGCAGCCGGCAGCCAGTTAAGCGCAAGCAAATTCTATAATGCTCCTGGGCCACATGTAAAAGGGCTTCCTGATTGGCCCGCACTGTATAAGTGTGCAAATAATTAGATACAATTAGTAGATTTCCTAATATTATAAGAGCTAAAGGCTGGTTTTAAAAGCTGAGGTATATTATATTAGCTAGTAGTTAGTTAATTATATGGCTGCGCGCTATAGCCAATTGCCTATAGGGGCATTTAATTCCGTGCGCGCTTAAAGGCTAGAGGTTTTCCCCCTATAAATAATATAAAATAGGGCTAGTTTAATAGTGGGAGCAATAACACAACCCAACCCCCTAATGGAAGTGACTGTAAAAGGTAAATATATAAAAGATAGAGTAATAGAAACTCAGAGGAAAATCGACTTTTATTTACAATTGGTTGCAACTGCAAATAAGAAATAAAATGAAAAATAGGTAAACTAACTAATTAGAAAGAAGTAAGTTAAAAATATTAAAATAAATTATAAAAACTTGGGTAAAAACTTGATAAAAATTATAAAGAAGGTATAATATCTATCCTTAGAGGTTTCTAGCCTTCCCTTTTAAGTTTATATAGTTTAATTTAATAAAAAGCTTAAACTATCTAATTCTTATTAACTTCTAATAAAAATCCTCCATTCTTATTATTACATTCTCTACTAATAACCCGCTACCACTACTATACTAGCTATAAAAAATATAAAATATTATAAATAATAATATATAATAGCTAAAATGCCTAACTTCTTATTAATTAAATATAATATAATCCAATTAAATAATAAAAGTTATATAACTACTTATTATATATTAGAATATATAAATTTCTTTAAATATATTAAGCTAATAAAAGATTTTAATAGGCATTTAAAAAAGTTATAACTCCTAGGCATTTTTATACTATTTAATATAAATATACTATTAAATATTAATTAAAAAATTAATTTAATTATTTTAAGTTATAAGATTCTAATTAAAAGACTTAATATATATTAATACTATTATTACTTTTTTAAATAAAAAGTTAAAAACCTTATATAACTTTTTAAAAAGAAAAGAAAAAACTCTTTTAATAATAATAATAAGCAATTTATTAAAATAATCTAATTAAATGCCTATAAGCTATAGCTTTAGGAGCTGCTATATATAGTAGTAATAATTTAAATAGTTACTTAAAAGGGAAGGAAAATTTAAAAATAAAAGGTAAGTTAAATAGATATAAGGGTTAAAAAGTGGGGGGGGGGAGCTAAAAAGGTTAAATAAAAAAGGAAAGTTTAACAAAGGTTAAAATAGGTTTAAAAGTATTTAAACTAATAGAAATAAAATAAGGCAACTAGGTAGTAAAATATATTAAGAGTTTATATAATAATAAAAATTACTAATTATAAAAGCATTTGATTTTATATATATTTAAAAGCTAAAAGTCTTTTTTTTATAAATAATATAAAATAGAGCTAGCTATAAAAAATATAAAATATTATAAATAATAACTTTTTAAAATACTTTTTAATATTTTTTATTAATTTTATATATTAAAAAAATATATATATATATATTTTTTAATTTATAATTTTTAGCCTTTTAGCTATTACTATTTTAAATTATAATTTTTTTAATTAATAAAAAATTAATTATATTAAATATTATATATTATATAATTAAGTAAATTATATAAATTAAATTTATATAAAATAATACTTTTAAATTAAAAGCTTAATATAAGGTTTTTTAAATAAAGTTTATAAAAAAAGTATTTTTATTTTAAAACTAATTATATATTCTATTAATAAGCTTCTTATAATAAATATAAGCCTAAAATTTAACTTATATTACATTTATTATATTTTTAAAATTTTAACTTTTTTACAAATACTAATATATTAATACAAATTATTAAATATAAAAAAGTTTTTAAAGTAAATATTAAATAATACTAAGTAAAATATAAAATTAAAAGTAAATTAAAAGTTAAAATACTAAATATAAAATAGAGCCTTTTATTTATATTTAAAATATTTTAATTAAAATATACCTTTTACTAAATAAAGAAATTCTAGTAGGTTAGGCCAGTTTAGCTATTATTATATCTAATAACAAAGCAAGCGAGGAAAGAATGTCACGGCGGCTTTGCTAGAACGTTAGGAAAGCTCTTGAGTGCGTTTCCAAGGTGCCCCATATGTCCTCGGCCGCGGGTGGTCCGTAGGCTGTTAGCGAGGGGATGCGGCTCAAGGCTGATCGAGTCGAAGCCACGGATAGCTTCATCGCGGCTTGATCAACTTTCCCCTGCCGGAAGCAACAATGGGCAAGCTCGATGGGAGCCGCAAACTGGTCCGGGTGATAGTCACCACGATGAGCCCCCATGCGCTTCTGGCTGCCAGCAATATGGTGCAGCAATTCCTCAGCCCCAGCGTACCGGCCCTGTTGCGCGGGGATGCACTCCACGATAGGCTCCATGTTTAAGTGGGAAATAGTTGTCAAATTCATGGGTCGTCCAGAATAATGTCCAGAGCTCCCCGATGTCACAGCTCGTCTCTGCGAACCTGATATCTTTTCAGGTTAGGGGTCTGACTCCTTAATCTAAATGCCGACACACCATGGCGCGGTACCCTTGCCCGTAAATCACCCCACGCCTTAACGCTTCCAATTCTTTTGCCGAAAAGTCTCTTGTCGCCCAGACGGAGACCCTCAGCGTAGGGGAGATCTGTCGAGTTGTACCAGTTGGTTTGTTTCAGCGTTTCTCCTGCGGCCTCCAGCTTGCTCTCAAAGCTCGCATCTCTCAGAGCCTCTGCCACACCATTGTGCATTCGGTTTGCCCAGAGGTCATAAACATCCCAATCGTGCTTTACTTGTGGCGCTGAGCCACCGGGACCGTCCGACACGAAAATCTCTTCTAGAGAGCATGACATATCAACGTCCTCATCTGCAGCATTAAGAAATGCGACAACTTGATCTCCATTGGCCAAAGGCCCGCTCCACACCTGGATTTCCCCAACGCCATATTTATCCTTCTTGGCGCTATAATCAACATGGACCCTGTAGGCTGACCGCCCAGCTGGGTCTTGATTGATCGCAATTATGGCAGGGTTGTTCAGGATGGTGAGGGCCGAAGGAGACAGTGTGCGGAGATCAGCGCCAATGAGGAGAGGGGACTTGAGAAGCGCCCACATTGTGAAATGAGCCTTATACTCATCATCTGTCATCCCGCCCAGACCTACCTCGAGCATGTCGAGGTCATTCCAGGCTCCCGGCTGGGCACGGTCGGCATAGGCAGCAACCCGATTGAGAATATACAGGACAGAGCAATGAGCTCCAAACGAGGTGCACATGGACTGGCTTGGATCATCGCAGCTGTTCTTCTTAGCAACGACTTTCTGGGGCGATGGCTGAACTTACGCGCAAAGAGCGTCAGGCCTAGAGAAGGAATCGTAGATATCGCCCGTCACGCGCCACGAGTTGGCCAGAGAAGCCCCCCAGAAATAAACATAGTCCTCGCCCCAACTGCAGAGAGAGTAGAGAATGGGCCTTCCAGTCCTGTTCAGAGCTGAATACATTGTTTCAAATCTCTTGAACGACGTCTCCGGGGTTCCGTATCGACCTCGAGAGTAGCAGTTGTCATACTTGAGGTAGTCTACGCCCCAAGATGCAAACGACTGGGCGTCGTTCTGCTCCCAGTCCAGCGATCCAGGGTAACGAGCACATGTTAGCTCACCAGCACTCGAATATATACCGAATTTGAGTCCCAAGTTGTGGATGTTATCCGACACGAACTCCATGCCGTTTGGGAACCTCGCCATGTCCGGAAACTGGAAGCCGTCCTGACCTCTACCACCGGACCAGCAATCATCTAGAACCACGTATTGGTAGCCTAGATCTCGAAGGCCCAGGTACACGAGCTGTTTGGAAGTACTGAGGAGGAGGTCTTCTGAAACATCGCATCCCATGGAATTCCAGTTGTTCTATTCGCGAGAATTAGTGACTAAGCTCAGCAGGCCAACCACGAATGAACGAGGCACACCCATCCCATTTGCGGGGTTCGTGCTAGGCCGTTATCAAGAGCAAATGCCAGGCCAAAAAGGCTTGCTACATAGCCAGCGGCTCTGCAGGAGGGTCTTGTGCTCAGGCGCATTGTAGAACGTAGTAGAAGCCCAGCTGAAGGGGAGAGGGCGGCGTGAGAAAGCCGGGAAGATGTCTTCACATCTTGCGCTTCACTTTTAAGGTAAAAAGTTGTCTCTTGTTACAAGGTCTGGATTGATTTCCCAGTCGGTCCGACTTGCCCCGGCTGACTTTTCCATTTGGTGGCGGGGTTTCATTACCGCTAGACTGTACGGGGTTATATTCGGGGAACACATGTGTACAACGCAGATCATTGACCCACTTCTCTCTGCCCCCGCAACTGTCAAGCACGGACATGAGGATCTTGTCCACTAGCCCGGATCGTCTAGGTCACGGACTAAACAAGCGCATGTGGGGCATCTCGATCAGGGCGTCATCCTCAGGTCATCACCATCCTTAATTCCGCGTGTACTCCTGAGTGTCAGGCTGCTTGTCCTTGCCCAGAGTCCTTAGATCTTTGGCCTTGGTGAACGTGACTGTAAGTTGACATGGTCATTTGTTGGATATGGGTGCGTTTGCGGTCATACCTGACCGCGATGGTACCTTCATACTCCGTACCCTCGGTGTTTCTCCTCATCCTCTGTTCACTACGATAGATACGAGGACTGGAGCTGAGATGGAGGAGGAATTACGCATACACATGTTCTAGACCAAGGCGTGTTGGAAGTATTTTTCAACGAGCGCACAGCTGTCACTAGCCGCCTTTACCCTTTATCGGTGCAGGATACCGGTTTACAGCTGTTTGCCGAGGGTATGAATGAGGCGGAAGTCACCCCCTTGGATGCACAAGGAGCTGTCTGGGATGGTCTTGCAGCATAGTGGCTCCCTGTGAATGGTACAGGGCGCCGTGACAGCAGCGAGGGCGGGCTACTTCATATTGGGCCAGTTTTCGAATGTCGACGGATATTCAAAGCAGACTTTTTGGTTAAACACCAAACCGTGCCGGGAACGATTGAAACTTGAGTATATTTACAACGTGGGGCCAGGAGACAACAATTCATAAACGAGGGAGCGAATAGTGGTCGTTGACTATAATTCTGCTGAGCCTTAAATCTGTCTGCTCTGGCACGTCTACCCGAGAAATGCCAATCAAGGTCATTGCCGGCATTCTTGGAGACACTCTAGTGATCGAGTCGGTTCGGAGGGATTGCAGCCGGCTATCCGTCCGCTCGGATAATGGAAGCGACGAATCGCTCCCACAGAATCGGCTGTGGCTGGCAGCCCCGCAGGCCGAGACACGGCAGCCAACACAGCAGGACCAGACAAGATCCCGAACTAAAACGCATGGGTCAAGTATCAACTCAGTGACACCTGATTAA
Organism: Thelonectria olida; assembly: GCA_020736575.1. Taxonomy (NCBI): domain Eukaryota; kingdom Fungi; phylum Ascomycota; class Sordariomycetes; order Hypocreales; family Nectriaceae; genus Thelonectria; species Thelonectria olida. The sequence goes on from JAGPYM010000067.1 coordinate 79,783, forward strand.
TTAGCCTGTGCTGCCTTTCTCAGTGGCGGGTCGCTGGTTATTGCCCAATGAGCGTTTTCGAGTACATGTGCTGGGATGACTCTAATAGTGATGAGAGTGGGATTCACTCCATCATTGAGTGGCGTTGGTACGTTGGCCTGATCGTAAAATGCAACCATCCCCAAGCGAGATGATTTAGAACACCCTTGTAGGGCATTTTGCTTCGAAACCATAGAGGCGTACACCTTCCAAAAGTCATTACCCGGGAGGAGGCGATGAGAACGCCACAATTAGGAGCTGCCTGAACCAATTGCTTTGCTCGGGTCGACAACACCAGTCGTCAGTCTGAGTACACGGCAGCAGGGCCAGCCAGTATTGACAACGAGGCCTGGCTTCGCCCAGTCCTGCATTGCTTAGGCTTGGTTAACCAACGAACAAGGATTAAAAAATTGTGGTGGTGAGGTCCTGGGGCGAGACTCTCACTGCCAAGGCTGGAGTGGAGTTAGAGGCACTAAACCTCTGCTGCGTTCGACCTTGTCGGACCGACGAAGGTCTGGGGTGGGTCGGCCGGGTTGAGTCAGGTTGGCTCCAACGTCCCCGAAGGGTGTCGATGGCCGCCCTCCGCGTCTCTGAAAGTCTCCTCACGTGAGGCTGTGTGAAGACTTTGAACCCAAGCATCCTGGGATTGAGTGTTGTATTGCCCCATGGGGTAACCTGCTTCCCCTGTGGTCATTCCACCCCCACAACTCAACGTCAGGCCTGGGGCGTGCGGCTCTTTCGGATTTCGCATATAAGGTCACGGGCTTCTCCCTTCACCAAGACAATCATCGATATATCCAGCTTCGCATGGCTTGAGAGTACAACGACACTGCTGATTCTTCTACAACCAAGTCTCTGCCGAGTTTGCAGAATTCGGTCTTTTCACCATGACTGCTCTGACCCAGGCCCAGGGCCCCATTGGCAAAGACAAGCCTATCTCTGCCATGGAGCCTCACATCCCCGAAGGCACAGCTGTTGCTGTTGATATTGAACGTGGCATGACAGTCAAGGACTCCCTGAGGTTGTGGCCCAAGGCAATCATCTTTTCTTTCCTCATCTCACTGGCCATCATCATGGAGGTACATTCTCCCGTCTTGCTCTCAACTCAATACCAAAACCAACTAACGCAATCACACCAACCTAGGGCTATGATACGAGCTTGATGTCCAACTTCTGGGCCTACCCTGCTTTCGTAGAGCGATTCGGAGATGAGGTTGACATCGATGGAAATCCCATCGTTTCTGCTCGCTGGCAGACCATCGTTCTCAACTCGACGCAGGTCGGCTCTATCATTGGGCTCTTCATCAATGGCATTGTGACGGAGTGGCTTGGATATCGTAAGACCATGATCATCACCATGATTGTCATGATCGGTGCCATTTTCATACCCTTTTTCTCCACTGGACTGCCAATGTTCCTCGCCGGTGGCATTGTGCAGGGCATTCCCTGGGGAATCTTCCAAACTTTGGCAGTTACTTATGCCGCAGACATCTGTCCTCTCAAGCTCAGAGGCTACATGACGTCATGGGTAAGTGATTTCTGTCGTCAAGCAGGTTGCATCGGCGCCGATGAATCCCTGGCCATACTTGGCAGAGGCAAGCAGGAGAGGGGCTGATCATGGCTTCTGCCCAACTAGATCAACATGTGCTGGGTCATCGGCCAATTCATCGCCGTCGGCATTCTAAACGGCTTCATTTACCGAGACGACGAGTGGTCTTATCGCGTTCCCTTCGCAATCCAGTGGGTAAGTACATGCCAGCCCCAGAGGGTGACTTGAACATGGCCTGACGCTCGGTAGGCCTGGCCGATCCCAATCATCATGGCCTCCATCTTCGCTCCCGAAAGCCCCTGGTGGCTCATCCGTCACGGTCGCACCGACGAGGCTCGCGCTGCCATACAAAAGCTGACGACGCCCCGCCCCGATATCGACTTTGACATCGACGCGCACCTCGAAATGATGCGCTTGACTGTTCAATTCGAAGCGCAGACGGCTGGCGCTGGTGGGCACTACTGGGATTGCTTCCGCGGTGCTGATCGGCGTCGCACCGAAATCGCAGCCATAACCTGGACGACGCATGCCTTTTGCGGTGCCCCATTTATCGGTTACGGTATTCAGTTTATGATCCAGGCCGGTCTAGATCCCGACAATGGTTTCTCCATGAGTCTTGGTCAAATGGGCCTCTCGCTCACCGGTTGTATTGTCGCTTGGTGGGTTATGACCCACGTTGGACGCCGTACCATGTACGTCACCGGCCTAGCCGGAATGACCGTCATTCTCTTGGTCATTGGATTCCTTGGCCTCGCACCTCGAAGCAACTCAGGGGCTTCCTGGGCCGTTGGTGTTCTGATTATGATGATGGTTTTGGTGTTTCAGTTGACGGTAAGTGGGACTCCCACATCGAATTTGGATACGCATGACCCTAGAACTAAGTCACGAACCAACAGGTTGGTCCCTCTTGTTATACGATTGTTGCGGAGACTCCGTCTAGTCAACTTCGCGTCAAGACAGTGGCTATTGCCCGAGCTTCGTACAATGCCGGAGGGTTTATCACGAACGCCCTGATGCCACAGATTATTGGCCGTAATGCGTGGAACTGGGGTGCCAAGGGCGGGTTTTTCTGGGCTGGTATTGCATTCTTATTTCTTGTCTGGACCTGGTTTCGTCTCCCTGAGACCAAGGGACTGACCTACACTGACCTGGATCTTCTATTTGAGCACGGGGCTCCGACGCGGAAGTTCTCGCCTGAAGCCGCCGATATCCTGCGACCTCAGCTTCAAAGCGTGGCGAAGGGGCACGACAAGGCAGCCTTTGTTCAGGCTGAGGTGGCTTAAAAAGACAGTGAGAAGGTTGGAAAGGCGCACAGGGGTCGTGTGTATAACTGATAACCTATCTTGTAAAGTATTGTTACCCGCCATAGCATTCTTCAAGCTTCGATTCTTGTTGTGTGTCGACTAAATCATGCCCAAGATTTAAATGGTACTACTGATTTCATCTGCGTTACATAACCTTTGTTCCTAAAGTGAAAGTTAGCCACTGCCTCAGTCCTAGTACAGCAGTTCAAAGATATATGATTTGTGCCCAGATCTAGCAGGAACGCTTGGTATCCCAATCCGGGGGTATCTTTACAGGCGAAATTCGCTTAGGGCTGTTGACACTATCTCACTCTCATCCACTTAAGTATTCAAGTCGGGAACGGGCCCCGTTCCAGCTTTTAGACGAATTAGAGCTCTAAGAATCCTATTCTAATTAGTAATCAGTAATATAAGTGCGGCTTGGGTTGGTACGTGTTGTGTGAAACTGAGAGAAATTTTTAAGAGGAATGGAAAGTATATGCTTAAATGCGTGTAAAGTCTACTATAACTCTTCTTAAAGTAAAAATTACATTAATTAATAGATGTAATAATAATGTTACTCTCTCATATTCTTTGGATTTCAAACTACGCACTAACATTATATAAGATCATGAACACTGGTTGGGGCCTTGAAGACCTAAGTCCCAGTTGCCTCCTGGAGATCCTCTCCTGTCGCCGCTGGTGACTTTTTCATAGGCTGCAGCAAGCGACCCATAGTCCTAGCAACAATATCTCTCGTGCAGTCTCGTTTTTGCCGTGACTGGCCTCCCGGTCCTATCTAAGACCCCATGATTCTACAACCCATTATCGAGAAATGCGTTGATTGAGAATGCGACACTTTCAGCCTGCTGAAAAAGAAAACCATGCCCTGAGTCCGGATACAGGTGTAAGTACCCTGCGGAGCTTTTAAGCTTCCTCCACATCAGGATACTATTCTCTGTTGGCATCAGTACGTCCTGACTTCCTGCGATGCAATTAGTGCTATTGTGAAAAGCAATCCGATATCAGTCTTACCGTTCGCTATCAGAACTGGTATGTTCAGCTCGTCAAATCTATCATAAGACCCTGCCTCGGCCTCCGAGGCATTCATGAACCGCGAGAATGCAGCAGCTTGCTTGTCTGCACCATCCGCATCAACATAACTGGCTCTATGGGGCCGAGATGAGGTAATCCTCTCCCAAACCGCCTCTCCAAGCTCCTGACTGCGCTTGGAAGAGGTAAAGAATCCCTCTAAAAAGGCGTTCCTGTGCTCCTCTAAGGTGGTAGCGGCTTTGAGCTTGCCGAACATTTCGAAGTCTGGCAACACAACACCGTCGCCAAAGCTGGGAATTGTGGCGCATAAGATCAAACGACGCACAAGGTTTGGTGCCTTGAGAGCCATCATCTGTGCAACAGTGCCGCCCAGTGAGAAACCCATCAAGTCGATCTGATTAAAACCAATTCCTCGAACCGCATCGATATAAACCTGAGCAAAGTCTACGATGGTCTTGGGAATGGTGCCCTCAGATCGGCCGACGCCGGAATTGTCAATTAGTACCACGTGCCGCCGAGCTGCAAGATGATTAATCAGGACGGGATCCCAGTGGTCCATTGTCCCCCTTACAAAGTTGGTGTGAGCAGTTGACCTGTATACGAGACAGTGGATCATGAAACACACCTGAAATACGCCAGTAAAACGAGAGGAACGCCGCGTACTGAGCCAATGGACCGGAAGGCCAGCCGATCTTTCCCAACCGTGATGAATTGATCACTCGCTGTTTCGTATGTAGTCATTGCTTTTTTTTTGTAGCTCTGTATCTTGATTCCTTTGCTGGTGTGAAGGACTCGGGCAATTGTTTTTGAGGTGATTGATGAAGGCAGAACTTGGCGAAATATTCAGATGTGGTGGTGAGATCATTATTTATACTGGAATCCAACTTTCGGAATTAGGGCTCGGGTCTATGAAGCAAAAGCCGCATGCGGCATATCATACGGACAAAAAAGAACTATCTGCATCTGTATACAGCATAAAACCAACTTTTGCACATCTCTCTATTCAGGGAGCGGCAAAATGCGGCGTACTATAAGCCGCATACGCCATGTTATGCGGCGAAAAACGTGCACCTATGCGGCATGACATGAAAATTTAGTCTACATGCTCCGTCCAGGCCGGCGGTAAAGTGCGGCGCGCTGTAAGCCACATGCGGCATACCAAGCAGCGAAAAATTATCGCATCCAATTGTAGGGCAGCGAGAAAGGGTATCGCATCGATTATTAGGGGTGGAAATAGAAGTTTGCGAGCTCAGACTTCCGCTGCTCTCCCAGCATCATGTCGCCATGGTGTGTTCGTAAATAAGAGCCGACCTCATCGCCCACGCTCGCAAAGCCGCATTTCTGGCATACTAAGAGTCGATATGTTGGTATGTGATCAAATGGATCCATGGCGAAGATGGGACAGTCAGACCACCCCTCGAACTGGAAGCGTTGCAGCCCTGTTTAACAACAGCGTCGACGGCTCCAAATCGATCGCGACTGCCTTGCCCCATCTACCTAGTCAGATCTTGGCGATGTCGAATTCTAGTTGGCAGCGTTCAAATTCTCGACCGAAATGGCGGCTCAGTGGGATGTCCCCCAACCTCGTTGCTGCTCTCTGTTGCCCACGGATATCATGGTTCTCGCCCAGCCGGCCTACTTGTCTTTAGAATCATAAGAATGCAACTTCGTCCGCATAACATTAAAAATAAGCGCCCGATCGGAAAAGCCAAAAGGACGGTCCCCCGAGGGCTAGAATAGTAAGACTAGTCCAAACCATAGCCGAGAGAGACACTGATCCATCTGCGTCGAGATGACTCGGGCACCTAGGTCACCGATGGTAAAAATATAATTAGAAATATAACAAAAATCTTGTGATCCATCCAGCCTCGTGAAACTCCGCTTGAAGGGTTGGTTTAGATCGCGAGAGCCTTGGCAGATTAACCAGAAGATTTCTCATCTCGTGGATGAAGACATTGGTATTGTTAATGTCATGTCTTGGCTTAAGGATAATTCCGCTCGCAGGCAGGTTGTTGTACGAGGGCTCCTTGGACATTATTCACTATCCGTGGCCTTACACATCTTCTGCCAGGTACGAACATTAACAACCAGTTTTTGCGAACGTAGAGCAGAGAGTAAGAACCTTTTCGTTTATGAACAGACATGCCGCTGATACTTCCAAAATCTGCCATCTGACTACAAGTTTCGTGCGGTAGTGCTTGGAGCCTCACACACGATGCATGTGGTTAAGTACTCCCTTGCTATTATTAGTTATTAGAGCAATTTTCTCAATCGTTGTCTTGTATACACAAGTGTTTGGCGTGTCCATGACCGGTCGAGGATTCAAGCAGAAGGTTATAGCGAGTTACAATATCGGAATTTGCTGTGCAGCTCAGGAAAATACGATCCCATTTCCTTATCAACAAGTAAATTGTAGGCGCCAGAGACAAGCCGGTCCAGGTATCCCGTTTAGAATACAACCTCATACTCAAGGCTCAACTGCTGGGTTGGCAGATACGAGAAGACATGTCAACACCTTCGGGAATGCACATTTCGCACACCAATATCAATGCTAGTAATGCAGCGATTCACTTGCTCGTTGAGACCACGACGGCGAAAAAAAGACAAACTCTGTACGATTCTTAAGCTGGACGAGCCATAAAAAAAGACAAAACTACTCAAGTGCCTAGCTAATTTGCCTACCAGATGCTGAATTTATAGTTCCTGGCCTGCCTGGAAGTATGGACCGGCTTGCGGGTCCATGTCGTAACCTGCATCCAGCCTGAATGCAAGTATGCCCTCTCCGTGGGGTATCCCGTGTCATAACGCCTCTGTGGGCTAAGCACGACATCCCAGAAAACGAAAGGGAAGGCCTAACGCAATCCATCCAGTCTGTTTCTTCGGATGATAGAGCTATATGACCCCAAGAAGTATCTAGAGCTAATAAATCGGCGCTAGAGAGAGGGATCCGGGGTGCCCACTATACCCCACGCCTGATCAAAGGACCTTCGCCTATTTCTACTTCTGCATGCTACTACTTACCGGGCTACTCCTTAAAGGCATAACCTATTAGCATTTTATTCCAATCTGTCTTTATTTTTATAAGATAGGTGTGGCTGTTTATATTTCTAATAATACTAATCCCTTTGCAAATTAAAGGTTTTATATAGCAAGTTTCTTATTTTTATAATTAAAAGCCCGTTTTTAGTACTATTAGCAACTTAAAATTAATTATACCTTTTTAAATAATATGCTTAAAAACTATTATATATATAATATATATTTTAAATATATAATAGGGTAAATTAAATAGATTATAAAATAGAAATTAATATTTTTATTTAAATATTTATAATACTTTATTTTATTTTATTACTTTTTATATAAGGCTATTAATTTATTTCCTATACTAATATTATAATAAGCTATAAATATTATTATAATTAGTATAGCTGCCTTTCTAACTGTATATAGCTGTTAATCTAAGAGAAACTGGGTATAATATAGTATTAGTATTAACAAATAACAGAGAGACATATTGCGATGCAACTAACTATAGCAACTCAACCTAGAGAGAAGTCGGCTTCCACGTGTACCTTAATAGGCTAAAGAAGATAAAGCCTGGGCGGCTCTTTAATATGTAGCGCTTATTAACTTGCTGATTCATAACACTAACTTACAAGACAGGATCATTTCATACTTAGTTGGCTAATAGCTAGATATAGGGTATCAAATTCCAATTTCAGAGAAAAAGTCAGGCGGCAGCATCAAGTTTTCAAGATTGATGTTTGGGTTTTCTAAGAAGTTTTCATAATTGAAGAACGCAGACATTGCATCGACCTCGCCACCTCCAGCATAGGACCGCTCGTCTGTACTAGTCATGCGATTTATGGGGTGTGAGAGGTCTTGGGCATGTGAGTGCTGCAGGACGGCGCCGGGCCGCTCCGCATGAGAGTCATGAGGGGCAGGGTCGCATGATCTGGGCGTTGTACGAGCAGCTATGACGGATAGAATTAGCTCTTCACCCCTACTGTACTCACTCGAGTTCACTCATCAGGAAACATACCGGCTCGGTCAGCTAGAGTCCGCTGTCGCAGAGATTGTAATAGTCGTAGATAATCGCGAGCTCGGGTGTGACCCTTGCTCATATACATCAGCGTTTCGGTGCAGCCCTTCCACGCCAGACCTATTTCGTGCTGGTTGAAGAGGCACTTCCCTGCGTCGGTGCTTTCCCCAAGCACGAGCACGACACCACACGTCACCATGTCTGCCCAAGATATTAGCGAGACGAGTCTCCTTAAGCAGAGACAGGGCAACATTACAGAACAAGTTGAACCACCATGCACCAGTAGCGTCTTCTCTCGTTGCCCTTTCAACGGAAGCCACAAGCTGACACGCTGCCTCGACGCAGGCCACGGCACATGGGGTCCGCAAGTAACTCTTCAGGCTGCTCTCTTTGGGTCGGCCTTGGTCAGGGTTCGGTGAGTCGGCAGGCGGTTGTCTTGAGAGCTCCAATCGAGTCGACGCACAAAAGTCGCTGAAGCTTGGTCGGAATAAAAGGATCTTCAGGTGAAGGAACCTGTAGGCATCAATTGATAAGTAGCCCCAAAGGGCACATCGGTCTGCTTACCTCGCCTGAATAACATTTGACTGGCGTTTCAAGAGCGGACTCCTTCCATCTGGCCCTCTCGCGGCATGATCCCAGCGCAGCGCATCGGGCAGCCCGTCTCTGAGATCCTCCAGCAACGAGTCCAAGTAAGTTAACGTGCCGAAATCGTGATGGCTTGTAAGTGAGGCCCGAGGTGCCCCACAGCAAGTCTTTTCCCACGACACGGGATTGTAGATTCGATCAAGAATCAAAGCCAGAATCTTGGCCAATTTGATGTTCTCCACCATGAACAAATTAGTGCAAGATGTCCCTTGGGGCTGTTGAGAACTGTCTCCATGCAGTTGCAGATACTCGTCGTCAATCGCACTAGGCAGTGGCACATCGCTGACAATGTGCATTGAGGGGGGACGACCCAGGGTCATGCTCACGGTCCTGCGATGATTGTTAGGGTCACGTCGGAGTTTGAGAGGGGCAAATACTACATTTCCACCTGTAAACATCCATACCACACTCTCCGTCGAATTTCAGTCTCGACCTTGGAATGGCGTTCCGAGAAACCGACCGATTGGAGGCCGAGACCAATGGCCATTCGACAGGCGAGCCCGACGATATTGTAGCAATGTGTAGGATACTGAGTGCAGAATAGATAATGTGCAGCTAGCAGCAAGGCTTGCACGTGAGAGATGCTACCGTGATCAAGAAGCTGGAAGTGAAGTAAATCTTTCATTCTGCTATAAAACACGGCAGACGCTGCTTCCTTCTCTTCCGACGGGAAAGAGGAGAACTCGCATCCTAGGGCGAATATTGCATTGAGCGCACAGAAGAACACAGGGCGAGGACAGTTGCGGCCACCGAGGCCAATATCAGGTTTCTGGTCGGTAGTTGAGGCCCGTTGTTCAATACGGGCCCATAAAGACTCGTAGTGGCCTTGGAAAGCAATGGAGTGCGTCCAGGGATAAAAGATATGCACGTTCGAGAAGTACGAATGTACAAGTTGATCGGCAACTTCTCGAGGTGGGAGGGCATATTGCGTTTGAAGCATCGCGTTTGAAGGGGCTTGGACTGACCTCCTGCGATCATCTGGTCTTCGGGGGCTGGTCCTAGCTTGTCGAGTTCCCATCTCGCCATGGCCGTGGTGAACCGTCGAGTGCGGAACCTCCCTCAAGAGCGATAGAACAGAGGACCGGCCATAGAATTCGTCGTTTCGTGAAGTTGCAGCTCGGCCTTGCACGGATGTGGTAGCACCCATAGCACTCACAGGGCTGGGCCCGTTTCCTTCTTCACCAACATCAAGAGCCTGGGGTGGGCCGTGATTTTCGACGCACTGCGTTTGGCCCCGGGTATCAGTTATGAAGCTTCTGGGCCCCTCGGCAACCGTTGACTCGACCGCTGCCTCAACGCCAAGAGGCTGACCTCGATCGGGTTCATCGAACGCGGAGCCATCGTTTGGACATAGGACTAGTTGCGACGGTGACCGCGACGATGATTCGGGTCTACTTGTGCCCACTTCTTGAGCACCGGACGTACCGACTTCGGTCACGCTGGGAACACGTTGGTCACCGGAAGATGCCGCTCGATGTTGTTCAAAGTCTTTGACCACCTGCCGGAGCTCCTGGACCTGGCGCTGCAGGGACGCGATGTACCTGTTTGGTCAGTCCACTTCAATAATAGGTACGATTGCACCTACTCTTGCTCACTGGCCCGTTTAGCAGTGTCTGCTATGACGTTATAGCTACACTGCAAGCCAGCCTCTCCCCGCTTCTCGCAAGGACCGCAGACTGGTTTTCGTCCATCGCATCGGACCTTGCGGTCCCTGCAATTGTCGCAGGCCAGTGCCACCCGTTTACGCTTCGCTGGTCTGGCGCTGTCCCCGACGAAGCCAGCTGCCGGGCTCTGCATGCCTGGTTCCATCAGGAGGCAGCCGAGGGTTCAGTTTGTTAGACGGTCGAAGATGCGACTACTCCGGATACTTTCCGACTCGGGATGAAACGCTCGGCCGGCGTTCGGTGAGGGGGAAAGGCCAAGTCACGTGGAAGGCAGACCAATACAACATGGATAGGTACCTTTGCCAGGCTAAGGTCGGCTGAGGAGAAAACCCATGTGCGCCTCCGGCGTATTGTAGCAAGGCGGCTCATGGTCGTTAACGTCTGTAGCTTTGATTGGCTCTGGACTCCTGGAAGACTGGATGGAAGACATGAATGGTCGATATTAGCTTCTCTCCTCGTTGTGGTGCTCGGAAATGCTTTTCTTCCAACTACCTACGCTTTCTAAATAACCTAGAGTTTCTCACTTTAACGAGATATTGCGCATGTATGAGTGGAATAGCTCCCGCTTACGTAGTGTACAGCGATCGCACCCCAAGGGGCTTTAGCATTTCGCGGGAGGTTTATTCAGGTACTATATTCAAATCTCGGCCTATAAGGGCTAATCAAAAGAACTGCGAAACGTTGTTGAAGACGCCGTCGGTGAAAGTCCCATCAACCTTGGGCACACCCTTTGGCCAACCCTCGCGAATTTCCTCCAGTACACCCCAGGACTGCTGGCCGTCGACGTCGTACGCCGGTCGATCGGCGAACCCAGTTGTGTTGATGGTTATCATCAAGAAGGGAGCAGCTTCGGCAGGGAGGTAAGCAGGAATTGAGGCAATCTCTCGGCCGTCTGGACCGAAGGCCGCAGCACGGCCCACGGTTGTGACGAGCGTGTATGCCCCGCTGCTGGTTGCATACACAGAAGCCGCAGCCATGTTGACCTCCGCTGCTTCGAAAGCCAACGCAGCGGGGTCATTGTAGTCAGGCGTGTAGGGCCATGCGGCGATGTGGATAGCTTCGTCTTGGGCTTGCATGGGGAAGGTCATCGCCGGGTGGAAATGCCTGCGGTTAATTGATTAGCGTGATGGGTCGCTTGAAGTTCAGGTTTGGCGTCTTACTCCCAGCATTCCAGCATTCCAATTCGTCCATATGTAGTGTTGACAACTTTGAATCCTTCTGAAGTTCCGTCACTCCAGATCTTTCGTTCACCACCAGAAGGTCGGAGCTTGTGTCGATGGATCAGAACCTCACCTTTCGGGTCAATCAAGGCCTGAGCCATGTAGATGACATCGCCGACACGCTCAGAGAAGCCTAAAGCAAGGTAAACGGAATTACGTCCAGCGGCCGACGTCAGCTTCTTCCAGTTGGCATCCCCAACCGTAATGGAGTTCTTGACGTAATTGCCTGCCCATCGACCGATCCACGCGTCATCGTTCCCGCGAGGGTAGCTTTGTTTTCACGAAACTTTAGTCTATGATCCATCTTCAGGTGTTGATGCTGGTTATCGACTTACCCGGGGAACCAAAGCTCGGGGAAAGCAATAAGCTGGGCCCCTTCTTGAGTAGCACGCTTAATGTACTTGACAGCTAGGTCGGTCGTGGCGTTGATATCAACCCCGTTGTAGACTCTGCTAAGGATTGGCTCAGACCACAAGGCGGGAGGTGCCCGGATAAGCGCAGCAGTAAGTGACGAGGCTGAAGAGCGCGGGACTGCTGCACCATGACATAACTCCAGGCATGACGCCACAAGTAGAATAAGAGATTTGAACATCTTGTACAAGTTTGGGCAAAGGTTCCGGTAAGTAGATGGAGAACTTCAACCAAAAGGACGCCCTTCTTCACGTTGCTTGGTTGATTGGCTCTTATTTATGACATGCTTCCTATCTTTATTCAGTGATATGGGACCACTTTACTAATAGATTCACCGATAAGGCATTATCTGGTTCACCTGAAAAGGCCCGAGCTAATTCACAAGCCTCCAATCGCAATAAACAAAGCCATCGAGCATGGGGCGGTAACTGCTGGGACCCATTGCCGGACCCCGATGCCGCAGACGCCGCATATGCCGCAGACTCATTTTGATAACAGGCAAGGACAAACATGGATTCACATACAACGTGGACGCGCAGATCCGTGACGTAGCGGCTAGGACGTTTCGAAAAATCATCTCCAATCGGGGTTTTCGTCGGTCGTTTGGATCCCGGATAAGTCCCGTAACAAGGCTAAGATTCGATCGTCGTCTATTCCGGACTGACTCGAGTCCACGGGTAGTCCCCGAAGGCCATTGCTCTGCAAGATGGAGCACGGTATCCTACCATGTGAGTTGCGAGTACGCTGTGTACGTTCTAGACCTCTAGAAGATGGCCTGAGTTTGGCGAGTAGACAGGCGGGCCCGGCTTCAGAAACAACTTCGTAGTCTTGTGTCACGATTGATCTCTACCTTGAGATATGAGACTACCATAGTAAACACATGCGAGGATATCATTGATTGGCAAGTCAATTCCTGGAATGATGCAATATTCTGTTGTGTCGTACGGAGAATTTCTATCTATATGCCCAAAACCCGTGCCAGTATGGTAGTCTTGTTCGTTGATCACAGCAGTTACCGGTGAGAAAACAGGGCTAAACAGCTACATCAAGGACAGCAGAGGTCCCAGATTTAACCGCCTCGAGAGCTCCCTGTAGCGACGACTGAAGTTCCTCCGCAGACTTGACTCTGACAGCAAAGATCTGGCCATCACTTGCGGCGCGAGCAATCTCTGAGTAGTTTGGAGACGGGTCAAAGGAGATGTTCAACTCAGAGTTCGAAGCTCGGGATGCAAGCCCATCAGGATGAACCAAAAGCATTGATCTCCGTGGCGCGTTCCATCCTAGAGGCATTGGACATTAGCTGGAGTACTTACGAGGGATTCGTCCCTCTGTTCATCAGAGAGCAGGTGCCATACCTTTGTTGTTTAAGACCACCGTCAGAATCGGAATGCCGTATCTATGCGAGATCCAATAAACACTCGCAGGTACGCTGAAGAGGAAGCTTCCGTCACCGACAATCTGGACCACAACTCTTGACGGTTTGTTCGCCACACGCCCATCCGCAGCGTCGGCAGCCAGCTTGATTCCAAGAGCAGCACCACCACTCCAACCAAGACCGCCACCGCCGCAGTTGATCCACTGCCCGGGAATTGTTGCACGGATCTGCTCGGCAACCGTAACAGCGTTCGTTACGGCCTCGACGGCGAAGATGGTGTCTTCAGGGAGAACCTTGCGTAGGGTTGAGCATACGAATGCTGAAGTCATCTTCCCGTCGTCGGATATTTGAGCTTTAGCATCCAGCGATTCGATGAGCTTGGTGTGAGATTCTCTTAGTGACAGCTGTCGACGTTCGAATTCCGGTCCCGAGAGCTGCTCCACTGCCGCAGAGGATGACTTTAAGAACTCTACAATTTGTCTTAAGGCAACTCCAGCGTCTACCCGATACCTTCTTGTCGCGTCAATGTAAAAGACAAGCATTGTCTGCTTGATAGGGTCCACGTCGAGATGGAAAACTTTGGCCGAGGCATTGGGCTTACACAGGATGTTGACCCACGGGACATCACAGTCCACAACCAGCAAGACATCTGCTGTCTTGATGCTTTCATCAATGCCATACTTCAGCGGAAGCCACCCGGGATGATTCGCAGGGAAGCACATATCAGAGCCACCGGTGTCCAGCACGCGCAAGCCCTTGACGAGGTTGGCAAGGTCCACCAGAGTTTCGACGGCCCCTTGGCTTCGGCCACTATAACCTGTCACGATAAGGGGCTCCCTTGCGTGTACCAAAGACGAGGCAATGTCGGCGACTGCGTCACCGGGAAGTGCCGAGGGTTCGATGGGAAGCCAGTGTGCAGGGTTGACCTCGTATGGCTGGATCACCTCTTCCATGACTTCACGAGCGCCCATTAGGTACACGGGACCCTTGGGATCGCTGGTGGCGAACTGCAGAGCCCTCCTGACCATTTGCTTGACGTTTCTGCCAGTCTTGATTTCTCCAACATAACGACAATATTGTGCGACAATCTGCTTCTGATCTGGAACGTCTTGCATCCAATGGCTGTGGCTTCAGTCAGCTTGATTCATTATAACACTAATATCAAACTAGGGCAGCGTCCCTACATATACTCTGTTCGAGAACCAGTGAGCTCTCCCTCAATCGTGTACGGCGAAAGTCCAGCGAAAATGAGCACAGGAGCTCTTCCGGTCGACGCATTGTGGATGGCAGAAGCCATACCTGACGTGCCTACATCAACGTGAACAATTACGCACTGAGCCTTATTACTCTGGCGTGCGTAGCCGTCAGCCATTGAGAGAGCCACCATCTCGTTCGGGCAAGTAATTATGCGAGGGAACTTGTCTGGGTTCTCCCGCTGTCCCTTGACCATTGCCTCTAAGATACTAGGATGGTCAGAGCCAAGGTTTACGAAACAATTCTTGACTCCCGCCTGCAGAATATTAGCCGTCCGTACGTGAAGTAAGGAAGCTCGTGGGTGCTAACCTCAACCAGTGCCTCAAAGAAGGCAAACGACGTGGTATACCTGTGAGCATCGTGGTTGTCAGCTTCCCTCTAGCTCATCCAGTTCACGCAGTTCATCTAAGGAACAGTTCAAGTGGGCTACACACATGATTGTGGATTGATCGGTCGTTTGAGCGTGCAACAAGCCAAATTGACAGTGTAAACCTAGCAATACATCTCCTATAGTTAGTGCATCAGGGCAGCGGTTTATAGAGCCACCCGCCGGGAGATTGCCGATGCAATCAGAAATAAGCCGTGGGCCCTCAGTTACCTTTCTGTGGCTTAATAGCGCTGATGTACAGATCCGGGCCGTCATGCGAGTGACCCACCCCATCTTTTCCGTGCCTTCGGGAGTTATCCGAACTCTTGAACACACACTAACGAGGAAGCAAAAGAAGGGAGAGGGGCCGATAAAAGGAGCACACATACAGATGAGCGCAAACCTACCTTAAGCGGGGGTCAGGGTCGGGGATGGATCCGGGTACTGCGATTGAGCTTATCACACGGGGTAATTTGAACACGTAAAATTTTCTTGAGCGTGTCTGCTGTCTGTGTTAGTATCGTTGAGTTTGAAAGGGGTTTCCTTGTCTCCATTGCGAATTTGATCGTCCGCACCGCCTGCAAGTTCGGTGCCCAGCATTCGCCGTCCGATGCTGCCTTTCCTCTTAGGAATAATGAGAGGTTTCCCTCTTCGTTTGCCCAATCTGCTACATACGTTCCCACTATGGATCCTCCTGCCGGTCGTCCGCAGTCGCACAGGTCGGATTCTACCGCACCTATCTTATGAAAGTAGCTGTAGACCCTCCCCATCCCCCCTTTCTCGGAGGAGCTGGCCGCAATAAGGATGCCCTCTGCTCTATTGGCTGCGTCTCTTGCGATTTGTCGGTTGAGGTCGTACACCACTAGTACGCAGTCATGCCATAGCGGTAGCCTGTATACCTAAATCATTTCCATCCATTCCATCGCATTCTCATCCTGCCGCAAGTGCTAGTCTTTTTATAGGAGACATGTATCTCGGGCTTGTTGTTACTTTGAGCGCTGCCGTGCGCGGTAATGTTCGGATGTCGATGTAGAGTCTAGTGCTGGCATGAGCATGTCGTTCGAATGTCGTTTGAATGCTTGCCTCCGCCTCGGCCCCTGATGTTGACACAGTCCGGAAGGCGCCCGCGATCGGTTCTTATATGCTATCACAATCGAGTAAGGCCCTGCATATCCCCTAACGATGGTATCCGACTCTCGAAACGCCTTTGAACAAGATGCCATCCCCCCAAAAAATAATGGTTCCTATTGGCCCCTACCAGCTGCCCTTCCCTGGTTCTTCCACAATTACTGTTGATGTTTCGTGGCGAGTTTACTATACACTACCAAAAGTTCCCGATATCTGGTGCACGACTGGGGATTAAGTATTTGTACGACATAGACGGCCTAAAAACGGGTGCTGGAAGTCGCGCCTTCTGGGATTTGTACCCGAAGCTGATGCCACGGCTGCCATCGTACAAAGTCTTATTGGTGCCAGCGCCATCATTATTGGCAAGCTGAAGACTACGCAGTTCGTCGCACCTGAAAATGCAAGGAATGCAATTGATTACCAGGCACCATTTAACCCATGAGGGGCCGATACCTTGAACCCGGCCCTTCGTCCTCCGGTCCTGGACTTGCGGCGGCTTCCTATCACTAGGTAGATCTGGCTCTTGCGTCCGACACGAGTGGTTCTGTCCGTGTCCCGACCGACCTGAACGGAGTGTTTGATAATTGATCAACATATGGACGTACAATCGTGACAGGTATCCTTCCGCTCGCTCCTCAGTTCGACACCGCAGGACTTTTGATTCGGGATCCCGAGGTCTAGAGTGAGGCCGCCAAGATAACCTATCCAGGCTTGATCACTAATTTTACCAAATATCCTGAAGCAGTTAAGACATGCGGCCTGCCTCCAGTGGAAAGTTTGGAGGTCACGGATGCCGACCGCACTGTCATCAACTTCATGGAGAAGCTGTAGCGCTTTCTGTCTGCCAAGGTCTCAACCTACAACTATTCGAATCATTGGGCCCTGGCTCGTCCCGATAACACACCTGCAGATACAGGATTTTCTTGGCTTGACCTGGGCTGTCTTGACAGCGCAGAAATAGATCCGTCTAATGCGAGTCCCTTTTCTTCAAGATTATGCTTCTAAACACAACAGTCGTAAACCCTTTATTAGCCCCTCAACAAACAGCAGCTAGGCCCAGGAGGGATACTTTGCCGTCACTACTAGATGAAGCCGTAGCAACCAAACAGTCTTTAAGAATTAGTAGGATCGAGGTGTCCTACAATCTCACCCCAAGACATGCTCTGAAAATCTGCTCCACTATCTCGGCCGGGGAGCCAGACCCACCAATGGATTTGCCTACGACCCGGCGATGGGAACAGGTGATCTGATTAGTGTCTTAATAGGACTGAATACTGGAGTCTGTTCTCTAATGGCTGGAAACACAGGCTTCCTTATTGTTTTAAGCGAGACATACAAAGGTATTGTTACACAACAAGTAGAAACCTTACCAATAACAATCAGAATGATAGCAGCTGAAGGCTGCGACCTAATGTTATTAACCCTTATCAATGATTTAGTTAACCAGGAAATTATCCCAACTACCAACACTGGTAGTAGCTTGAGGGGTACTACTATCCAAGTAAAGGCCTAATCTAACTATCAGTTTGAGACATCGAGGGGTTTTATTCACTAGCTCGTAAACCCGAGACTGTGACTGGGTTATGTTATCAGTGGAATTATCGACCTAAGCTGGCTAGAGTCTCATCTGGTAATAGTCAAACACGCTTTTGAAGTAAACAAATATTGTTCACAGCTAAGGAATGATGTTTAGTCTAAATCAATCGAGGCAGGTGACCCTTATGTCACGGCTCGAGCTATGACCGCATGATCTGACCTGGTAGAATAGAAGTACAACACTCTAAACTGTTGGATGGCTGGCGCTCTCCTGGGAGTCTGGGACTGACAGAACGAACACAGCAAAGCACCATGCAAAGTATAAGGTATAATCCAAGCCCTACTAATAATGTTATTATTCGGCTATCGCTTTTCGACTACTAACACACTTGGCTACCTTAAGCCACACTTTAAGTATTGCCACGCGTAGCATCCCCGCTTCGGGGCCAACGCCTTGATCCTGCTTCTAACATGCCAAATAAGCCCACGATCCATGAGATAGGAATTTTACCGTCACATTCTGGGCCTTTTTGCGGAAAACATCTGGGTGTATTTGAGAGACCAAGCTGGTAAACATGAATGCAGATTGATACTGAGGGTGACCTGTGTGTTTTTTTTCACAAGCTGTGGACCCTTGGACCTATATCTCAATGATAATATATCGATTAAGAATATGGCTTGGAGAAAATAGGACATTATTTTCTGGGCTGAACTGGCTCTTAATCCTAAAATTAAGTTGACAAAGAAGCAAAAGTTAGTCAGTGAAAACATTTTTACTTAGTTCCATTGTCTTACAGTGACACCAGTCAGCTAGTCGGCTCTTAGCCAGTTGATATCACCTGTCAACAAGGTACGGGCCTGGGGAGAAAACAAACACAGAGGCACAGCAAAGTAGTTAGGAACAGAATGTCTTGCCTAATCAGTAATAGTCCTTGCAGCATTGAGTATACAACTTTTCAGCGTGGCTAAGCAGTGACTTTTGCACCAAGACCAGAACAAAGCTCGTACCCAAAAAATGGTATGCTGTCACTCCTTCTCCATCTCCTCCTCCTTCGTAGGCTCCCCTCTCTCAGCCTTGACATGCTCGCCGTCAAAGAGGGCAGCGATGGCTTCGAGGGAGGGGCCCTTCGTCTCAACAAAGAACTGCCAGATGAAGACGATCTCGACGCAAAGCCAGGCCACGTAAACCAGGTAGAACTTCCAGCCAATAGCCTGCAATCCGATGGGGTTGACCAGGATGTTTATGAAGTTGCTGGCCTTGCCGAAGAACATGAGAAGAGAGAAACCCTTGGCTCGGATGGGATATGGAAGGACTTCAATAGGGTACGAGTAGAGGAGCGCGTTGAAAGCCAAGTTGAAAAAGAAGTAGAAGAGGAAGAGCATGGCGATAACGGCCTTTCCAGCGTGTATATTGCCATGGTCGTTGAACAGACCGGCACAGAGAGTCTGGGAGGCGAAGACTGCCAGCATGCCAAACCCAGAGGTGAGGAACTGGGTGCGGCGTTTGAGGCGGGCGGTGAGAAAGGCAGAAGCAACTGACGTAATCCAGTTGAAGATCATCAAGCAACCGTTGATAATATTCTTTTCTCGGGACTCGGTAATACCGACAGTTTCCAGTACTCGAACGAGGTAGTATCTACACCTAGTTAGCTGAAATTCCATAGCGCCAGAGGTGGAAAGACACTTACGAAACCAGTCCATTGCCGGACCACTGAGAAAATACACCAAGACAAACAACGATGACCAGCCTCTTACGGTTTCCAGGAGTAGTGAAAAAAGCCTTCCAGCCGGTCTCATTGTTGACCTCTGCTTCGATAATGCGACGCATTTGCTCGAACTCAAGGTTAACGAGCTCATCGTTAGCATCGGCATTCGCGTGGTACTTGACCAGCACAGCCTTAGCTTCCTCAGCCCTACCCTTGGCGATCAACCAGCGGGGGGATTCAGGCAGACAGTAAACGCCAACCATCTGAAAGAGAGCAGGAGCAGCTTGCAGGAGAGATGGGATTCTCCAAGACCACTCATTAGGGATGTTGAAGGTACCAAAGGTGGTCCAGGCGGCTATGATAGCGCCAATGTACCAGGAGGTCTGGTACAGCGAGGTGATGACTTGACGCTCCTTAGGGTGGGCTAATTCACCAATAAGCATGGGAGCGAAGGTGTTGGCAAAGACAATGCCGACTCCAATAATAAAGCGAGACGCCATAAACATGCCAACTTGAAGCGATGAGCGTTAGTAAAGAGGGAAAAAAGAGCTCTTGAAGGTCAGTGGAAACTTACGGTGAACGGAGGCACCCTGGATAATTCCACCGGCAGCCATGATGATAGAGCCAACGAAAATACCGGTACGTCGACCCCAGCGATCACCGACTACAGAGATGAAAGGAGTAGCGAGGACACAACCAAGGGGCAAAATGGCAGACATGATACCAAGGAGACTTCCTCGAGGTTGGTTAAAATCTGAAGCAGAAGAAAAGATCAGTCTCGGTCACCATGACACAATCAGTCGAATTGAATAGAGCTCGATAAAAGGATTCTTACAGTCGTCCCAACTTGGCACTGCCTGGAGACCGTTCATCATGGCACCGTCAAAACCGAGGGTGACAGCAGGGACCAAGCATCCTGGGATCATGAGAAGGTACAGGGTGAGCAGATTTCGATTGCGGTAGAAGGGCGGACAGTCGTTGGCGAGCTGCTGGATACGCTCGCCGGTGTCCAAGACATCAGCGTCCAAGCCTGGAGTGCCCTTCTCCACAAAGGAGCTACTTGGCAGCTCCTTGTCAGTACTCTGCCTGGCCATCGGATTTGCTGTCCGCTTCATTCAAGGGCAGATGAAATTCAAGAAGAGATCGAGTAGTGAGTAAAGGAGAAGCGAGTAGTGGATTGTCTGTCTCGAACCCCAACTTGCTGGGCATCAACCCACCTTTTATGCCTGCAGGAAAGCTGGGGATAGATGACTGGGGTCAACGCTCGATGCTGGCTCAGCTAAAAGCCCAATCTGCGTATTCTATACTCCCCACAAAGTTAACCACTGGTCCAATACAGAGGTATGCGGGGAAGAGATGCGGAGTGCCTCCCTACCCCGGAACGTCATGGCCCCGTGGGCAAGAATCTAGTGACCACATCATGCACACATGAGCCGCACATTTTGCGCTCCCCCTGCCAGCTTCTTGTTAAACTGTTGGAGCTCGCCTCCCCCCCGGTGAAAGCAAATCGAGACAAAGAAGTCGGCATTGCGTTGCCCTCAACATGCATAGGCGATCTTTCCTTATACAAATGGGGGATGATTGGAAAGCCCGAGATCAGAGCCATCGTTCAGTGCCTGAAACGTTGACCCAAGAACTCTTTCAAACGATACTCCCGGTGTTGTGTTTTCTGAAACCCCACCGCCGGGTTTCCGAGCCCAAGTTTGCATGGCTATGCGGAGTTGGTTGTTCGTTGTTCGGGTACTTGCCGAACGTAAACTATTGGACGCCGGCCTTGGAACAGCGCATGCAGCGCTTTTAGCGGTATCACCTTCTCCAACCTTTCTCAGGTTTGCGTACGAGCCTCATATTCCCCGGATAAGCCCCGAAGCCCTGAAAACCAGAAGAGAGCGCCCATATTTATCGAAAACTACAAGTTGAGCGCTGTCCCTCACACGTCGCCACAGTGTGTGCGAACCCCCGCATGATTTACTACCTTTGCTTCTTTGTCCGAATCTATTTCAGTCACTACAAAAAATCATGGCCAACGAGACGTATCTCCTCGACCGCCTCACGGTGGAAGAGAAGGTGCAGCTGTTGTCAGCAGTTGATTGGTGGCGTACTCACACATTAAAGAGAGATGATGTGTTCATTCCCCATATCAAGGTACCTTGCTAGTGCCAGCCTCATTATCTCATCAAGGCATTAACCATGGCAGATGTCTGATGGCCCTAACGGGGCTCGAGGCGAGAGCTACGTAAGCGGCATTACTGCAGCTTGCTTTCCATGCTCGACTTGCGTAGGCGCCACCTTCGATGTTGACAGAGTCCATCAACTAGGCGAGGAAATCGCCAAAGAAACAATGACAAAGTCAGCCAATGTAATTCTGGCTCCAACTATGAATATTATCCGATCTCCCCTGGGTGAGCTTATCCTGGCCGTGTCTGAGTTCGGTAATGCTTATCGGGGCGTGTCCAGGGGGACGAAACTATGAGACGTATTCCGAAGACCCGTACGTCATAGGAACTCTGGCCGCTGCCTTCGTCAATGGTAAGACTGCGATTTGAAACTCTTATTAGGACCTGCTTCTCACAGTCATTCAAGGCTGCCAATCACAGGGAATCGCGGCGACACCCAAGCACTTTGTTGCAAATGACTCAGAGAAGCGTCGCACAAAGATGACGTCAGAGGTTGACGAGCAAACCCTCCGGGAGATATATATGCTCCCATTTCAGCTTGTGTTCCGTGATTCAGATCCATGGTGTTTGATGACATCGTAAGTCTCCTTTTCCGCTGGAAGCCACGGGGTGAAAGCTAAATATGAGACTTGATGTAGTTACAATAGAGTCAACGGAGACTATTGTGCCGAGAGTCATCGACTGATCGAAGAGATTCTCAGAAAAGAATGGCGCTTTTCAGGCGTTGTTGTCTCAGACTGGCTTGGCACATATTCGACTGCCAAGGCTGTCAATTCCGGCTTGGACCTGGAGATGCCGGGCCCAACGAGGTGGCGAGGCCTGAAGCTTCTCAAGGAGATTGAAAATGCTTCTGTATCCATTGAGGCAGTCGATCGAAGTGTCGAGAGAATCCTGGCCCTGGCCAGGAAGACTGGTCGCTTTGAGGACCCGGAAGAGACGCCGGAAAGGTCGGCTCTGGACCACGACCGAATGAAGTTCATCACGAATCTTGCTGCCGAGGGAGCCGTTCTCCTCAAGAACGATGGTGGTCTGTTGCCACTTCCGCCTGGTGTACGCGTGGCCGTGATAGGTCATCATGCAGCCAATCCCGCCATTGGCGGCGGCGGAAGCGCCAAAGTTCTTGCTCCGCACATCGTGTCTCCACTCGACGCTCTCAAGAAATCTGGCTTGGAATGCCGGCATGCCCCGGGTGTTCCTGTACATGCAACCGTTCCACATTTTGAGGCTGTTGCTATCTCGGCAATCGACGGCGCCGAATCGGGCCAGGGAGACCAGAAGGCTCTCCCAATTTTGCTTCAGTGGTTCAACGGTTCGATTATCGGCCAAAACGAGGTCTATCAGCAAAGGACCGCCGTTGCGGAGTACATGATTAAGGAAGCATGGCCCGAATTTCTCGACCGTGACTACTGCACTCGCATGTCGTTTGCACTCAGTCCAAGCAGCAGTGGAGACCACATCTTCTCGGTTATCACTACCGGAGCTGCGAGGGTCTTTGTCAACGGTAAAGAGGTCTACTACCGAGCACAAGAGCCTGTTCTCCAGCCGGAGTCGTTTTACTTCTACAAGGCCAAAATCGAGCACAAGTTTCGTCTTTGGATGGCCACGGATCAGACCGTCAAGGTCGAAATTCATTCATGGGCAGCTGACGCAGACGTGCTGGCTCGAGTTGCTGGCACAGTGTTTCAGGGCTCGTCGCTCCGCTTTATGGAATACATCAATATACCAAAGGCTATCGAGGACGCCGCTGTGGTTGCTGCCGAAGCTGATGTAGCCGTTGTTTTTGTTGGCAACACGAACGAAATAGAGTCAGAGGGTTACGACCGCGAGACCATGGATTTGACAGAAGACCAGTACTCGCTTGTTTCTGCGGTTGCTGCTCGGAATCCCAAGACTGTTGTGGTCAATTTCTCCGGTTCTCCGGTAACGGTCGCTCCGTTCATCGACCATATTCCCGTGTTCTTGCAAGCCTGGTTTGCTGGCCAAGAATGCGGCAACTCCGTCGCCAAGGTTCTGACTGGTGCCATTAATCCTTGTGGAAAGCTCCCCATGTCATGGCCTCGCAAGAATGAGGATAACCCGGCTTATAAGAACTTCCCGTGCGACGACAATGACGTGCTTCACTACGAAGAAATGCTCAGGGTTGGCTATCGCTTTTACGACGAACAAGATACGCCTAATCCCCAGTTCCACTTCGGATATGGCCTTTCATACACGACTTTTGAACTGTTCAGTCTTAAGATGGACAGTGCCGAGTTCGGCGAGCCAAACGACACCAAGGTTATTCTCGCTTGCGAGGCGGGCAACACCGGCTCAAAGGCTGGTAAGGCTGTCGTGCAGATTTATGTTTCGTACAACGGAGCTTCGACTGGACCGCATCACCCTCGCCCCCCGAAGGAGTTGAAGTCCTTCAAGAAGCTCCACTTGGAACCAGGAGAGCGGCGAGGGGTGGAGTTTGCCCTTGACAAGTACGCATTTAGCTTCTTTGACGCCCAGAAAGGTCAATGGAAGCTTCAGGGAGGAACCTATACGGCCCATGCTAGCTTCTCGTCTGCGGAAATGCCGCTGTCTGTTGAGCTCAATGTTCCGACATCACACTATTGGAATGGTATTTAGGAGCAAGCTAAATGATCATAATAGTTGGAAGTTGGGTAGCCATACGTAAAAAAAAAAGAATCAGCATGCAACACAGGCAAACCTGTCCGCAGTATTTATTCATGTAGAGCACTGCCAAATAGTCCAGATATTGTTTATTTACTTGTACAAAGGCTGACACGGAATGTCCGACTTCAGATAGCAGACCTCCCAATTCTCAAGAAGGGGTGTGGCTCCGAATTGGCGATCAAAGAAGCGGCTAAACCAACGGAAGTCAGCTCCTACTTTGTCAACTTTTCCATTTATGTCTCCTCCACCATCCCGGGTAGCGGTGCATCTCCGTGGTGAGCGGATCGTGGAGCGTCACCATCATCCTCGACGGGAAGGCCCCGAGAAGCCGGTCGAGATGGGCTGATTTGGTTACTGTTGTCTTAACAAATGTCGAGGATTAGCGCGATGATGTTCGATTACAGTCAGTCATGAGTCTTTAAACTTACTATTGTAAGTAGACAATACTCGCTCCCACAAGGTCTTTAGCGACTGATGGATTCCGCGGCATGTTTTCTCATGTCACTACCGACCTTCTGGAGCTCCCGGACCTGACTCTGTAGGGACACTCTCGGATGCTCCCGAAGTGCTACGGACGCGGTCGGGAACTTCCCGGGCCAGCTCCACTACATCAAGCAGGGGTTTGTGCCATAAAAAACCCGCTGAGAAGAGAACCAGTTACTCGTTTTCGAGAAGATGTCCACAATCGGCGCATATTTGTGCACTATGTTCAATAGCAAGGGTTTTATCGGCTTCAGGGCCGTTGGAAGCTGCAATGCGGCACCTGCTCGCCCGCACATCCGATCTGTGGCTAGGTCCCTGAGGTGGGAGTCAAGAAGAGGTTATGCAGCCTCTAATATTGGCGTCGTGACCTATAAGGCGCCACCTAAGGGGGCCGTACCTACCTTGCGCTACTGTTGTCAACTACAGCAGCTGGAGCTGGAGGATGGTTGATCAGCGAGAGTAGACAGACGGCTGATGACTCTCGAATTGTGTATGCGACCAGGCCTGAGATGAAGCGTGTAAGTCCGTATTCCGTTACCACCGTGGCCAAGAAAGATCCCACACTTTCATAGTTGTTATTTGGCTTGCGATAAGATTAGCCCCTGCTAACTTGCTTTCACACGAGCATAGGCTGTCAAGGAACTCGAAGCCATTCTCGGCGAAGACAACGTTAGCATAGACGACGAGATCCTCCAGGCCCATGGATATTCAGAATGGTCAAGCATCAACGTGGATCGCCTGCCAGTGGCAGTAGTATATCCAAGTTCGACTGAGGATGTGTCGAAGATCGCTAAAGTGTGCCATGCGTACCGCGTGCCAATGAGTGAGTATCTGCCACTTCTGACTTTGATTACAGCAATCATGAAAGCATTCAGTTAATATGAAACTAGTCCCTTACTCCGGCGGATCAAGTGTAGAAGGCCATTTCTCTGCTCCATTTGGCGGCATCAGCGTCGACTTCTATAATATGAGTCAAGTTTTGGAGTTCCAAAAAGAAGAGTAAGTTGGAGTAATTATCCTGGTGCTCAAACTTCCAATATCTAACATGTAAAAGCATGAATATTCGGGTTCAGCCTTCTGTGTCCTGGATGGACCTTAATGAGAAGATCAAGGAAAGCGGCCTGTTTTTCCCGATTGACCCGGGACCATCTGTAAGTGCACGCTGTTCCTCTGTGGCTGCTTGGACTAAGAAATGATAGGCGCAAATTGGTGGCATGGTAGGCACAAACTGCAGGTGCGTATTACAATGAAGCAATGGGCCCAGGAGACTAACTTGAGAAGTGGCACAAACGCTGTGCGATATGGGACCATGAGAGACTGGGTTGTCAACCTAACAGTCGTCCTGAGTGACGGGACGATCCTCAAAACCCGCAAAAGGCCCAGGTATAGATGCACGAAACTCATGCACTGGAAGCGCACCGCTAATAGCAAGAAAACAAATAGAAAATCCTCGGCTGGCTACAGCCTCAACGCCCTGTTCGTTGGGTCTGAAGGGACTTTGGGTTTTGTAACAGAGGTAACATTAAAGCTCGCCACCATTCCAGAGGAGAACGGGGTAGCAGTTATTGCATTCAATACCATCAAGGATGCTGCGAGCATGGCCGTTGATGTCATCCACAAGGGCATTCCCGTTGGCGCCGTCGAGATCCTCGACGAGGTTCAGATGAACGTTATTAACCGCGTCGGCGCGACCGGAAGGGTGTGGAAGGAGGCGCCAACGCTCTTTTTCAAGTTCGGTGGAACTAAGGTCGGTGTAGTAGACAGCATTAACCAAGTGCGCCAGATCGCGAACAAGTACAGCAAACTTGATTTTCAGTTTGAGAATGACGCAGAGAAGCAGGAACAGCTTTGGTCTGCTAGAAAAGAGGCCCTATGGAGCATGCTCTCATTGCGGGAGTCTGGCAACGAAGTTTGGTCGACAGATGTCGCCGTACCGCTGTCTAGAGTTGCTGAGTTGATCGGTAAGCACACACACAAGCTGCCCACCCCTAGACGTAAACTAATCAAGTTGCCATGGCAGAGTTGTCTAAGAAAGACCTTGATGGACTTGGGCTGTTTGGGAGTATTCTGGGGCATGTTGGCGATGGAAATTTTCACGAAACGATCTTGTTCGATGGTAACAAGGAACGCGCTGCTGTGGAGGATGCCGTGCACAAGATGGTCCATCGCGCTCTCGACATGGAGGGAACTTGCACGGTCAGTACAAGCTCCTCAACCAAATTCACCTTTGTGGTCACTGACTATGTATGATGACAGGGCGAACATGGCATTGGTCTTGGTAAAAAGGAGTTTCTACGTGAGGAACTGGGTGAGGCACCGCTTCAGGTCATGAGGTCCATCAAGAGAAGTCTAGACCCACACTGGTTGATGAACCCGGGCAAGATCTTCGACCCTGAAGACAAATAGACGTGAAGGGTTGGGAATGAAAAAGCCGGACACACAGCATTCACAATGTTATTGTTGGGACATTACCCAGGGCACACTGGCGTACAACGCAATGGGGATACACCAAGTGTAAGGCCCCATAAGTGGGCTGCGAGGTAAGCATTGTGTCGAAGGCTGAAGATGCAGAGCCGGGAGACTGGGTGATGCTGTGAACTGACGGGCAAGGGGCGCCTGGCCGATGGTCAAGGCAGCAATAGAGGCCGCAAGGAGGCAAGGCTCGCAGTTCGTACCGTACTCAAGAAGCCAGCATTTTAGCTTCCGTGGTCTAGAAATGCTTCATCATTAATAGTGAGCTGCATAGAAGCTGAATTAGGCACGTCGGTACTCTGTGCAAGCGTTACGAAGCACTATAATGCACCTATTTTGGGGTGGGAGTAGGGCAGGTTTCCAAGCTTGCTCTTCTCCTTGGCTGCTTGATACTCGCAGCTTTTACGAGATTAGAACTGGTAAAGTCAGTTTGATTCTAGCTATGAATTTGATACGGTTATCTCACGCTTTCAGGGTTACTCATGCAACAGGGAAATGACCAACCCACATAGCTTATCGTGGCAGGGAGGACTGGCCCTTGTATTAACTGTCGGGAAGCATCCGTCTCGGGATTGGGCCGTGTCTAATGATGGATTCTTTGAACTCCAACTAAAGAGGCAGTACTTGTGCCCGCATCACAAGAAATGTACTGATATCTAACGGCCGCACGTTCCTAAAAAGGGAAATTAATTAGTGCAAGCCTAGCCCGACCTCGACATTATCATGGCCTACAAATACACCTACTCCTCCTGCACTCTTGTTGTCTGTCCCCGGGTAACAGTTGGGAATCGAATCTGCAACTGCGACAATTCATTCATTGAGTATGAAGCCTTCTTCGATTCTCAAAGAGGCAGCCTGGATCGGCATGTTGGTGTCCGGCGCCACCAACACAGCATGTTATCCTACTAAAGCTGGTGGACTCGATCTATTACGTGCATCAGCCAAAGACGTCTCGGAGGCTTTGCAGGCTGGTAGAGTGACCTCTGTTCAGCTGGTCGATGCCTACCTTGCTCGGATCAATGCGAATAACATTAAAGGTGAAAGGATTTCCGCTCTCCGAGTGTTCTCCAAGAACCCACCCAGCTGATTCTTAATGGGACTTTAGGCCTTGGCCTCAGAGCTATCATTGAGACCGCACCCATTGACAAAGTGCGGACCATCGCTCGAAAATTAGACTCTGAGCGTGCGAGAGGTGAAGTTAGGAGCCCACTCCACGGGGTCCCCATCATTGTCAAAGACAGTAAGTGGATGAGCCGCCAAGGTGCCGCACTCGATGTTAGCATACCATTAACGCGTCTAGACTTTGACACTGATTCCGCTCTGGGTATGAATACCACTGCTGGATCGTTTGTACTGCTTCAAGATGGAGGGGAGGTAGTGGGGGATGCTTTCGTCATCAAGCGCCTTCGCGAGGCTGGCGCTATCATCTTGGCCAAGGCCAATTTAATGGAGGTGAGTCCATTATGTTTCACGCATATGAAAAAGCCGCTCAACCTTTATAGTGGTCTGGTATTAGTGGCGTGAATGCTTCTGCATGGAGCCCCAGGGGAGGACAAGTCTCATCACCTTTCGTGGTTGGAGGTTTTGCGGTAGGTGGTGACCCTGGCGGTAGCTCGTCCGGCCCTGGTGCTGGTGTTGCGGCAGGTTTTGCGCCTCTGGCGCTTGGATCTGACACAGAAGCCAGCATTGTCTACCCATCGAGCCGAGGCGCATTGTATGGCCTTCGACCATCCACGGGTATGACGAGTAGAGCTGGAGTTGTTCCTATCTCGTCTTCTCAAGATACCACTGGCCCTCTCGGCAAGAGCACTTGGGATGTTGCTGTGTCCCTAAGCATCATGGCAGGCCTGGACCCGGACGATCCCTACACTATGCCTGCAGAGGCCTTCCGACTCGCCAATTATACCAAGTTTCTCAACTCCAATGGGTTCAAAGGCCTCCGAGTCGGGGTAGTCCGGGAGCCTTTCTTCGAGAGCGAAACCACTCGGCAACGGCTCATGATTTCGTCTTTCAACGAGGCTCTCAAAAGGATGACGGCCTTGGGTGCTACAGTCCTTGAGACACCACTGCCAAACAAGAACGAATGGAACTATACATTTGTTGGAGCCCCCGAAAGAGTAAACAATGGAACCATCCAGATCCGTGAGTGCGATTGACTTGTGGGATTTGAGTACTGTGTGCTGACTTTGCTGGCCCTAGAGTATGACCTCAAGGCTGACATGGCCCATTATCTGAAGACTCGACGCCGCAATTCGTCCCTTGACTCCCTTGAGGACGTCATCAACTCCATGGTCAAATGGTGGGATCTCGAGTCACCAGAAGGCCAGTGCTGTTTTCCCACGTTTGTAGCCGCTGATCAAGTCGGTGATCGTGAAACCTCGGGAGAATACTGGCTTGCAAAGTACGCTCAGGATCGTCTCTATGAAGAAGGACCAGCGGTCATCTTTCGAAAATATGACCTAGATGTCATTGTCTTGCCGACTGAGTTCAGTTCCGCCCGCCTAGGTGCCGTTGGAAGACTTCCCGTTGGCAACGTGCCCCTCGGTTATGATGATATTCAACTACCTTTTGGATTGGCATTTGTTGGACGACGCTATGACGAGGGAACAGTCATCCTTGCAATGTCTGCCTATGAGGCTAACTTCCCTCCCCGAAGAGTACCGACAACTCTGAACTGAGGAAAACGTAATCCTCCTGCTACAGCCTACGGAGATCAAGTCATAAAAATCGAGCAAACTCTAGTGATATCGGATAGTAGGTTGTGCGGTCAATCGGACCGTTGGACGTCCAACCACATGGTGATGCCAGAAGCAGCTCACAATGCAACAACATCAATCCAACGGCCCAAAAAAGGTTTAAAAGAATTTAATAAAACTTACATAACACTCTAAGACTCCCCCTTGAATAACATGGTCGCCGTCGCGTTCAGTGCTGCAGTCAGTGCCGCAGTTATCCGTGTTAGTCACCGCCACCGCCCTCAACGCCCTGGTCACAACACCACGCCCAGGAGATAAGAAGATTGAGCAAATCATCCGTATCGGTCGAGAAGGTTAAGCTGCCGGGTCCAAAGACGCAGGCAAACTTGCGCGGCAGGCCAGGAAAGTCTGGACCAAGAAACCGCCTTCCTCAGCAGCGATAGAGCCGGGATCAACGATCTGCAAACCTGAATGCTGAGGTGCACTCTGAAAGCACCACTTGTCAAGAAACGCGAAAAAACTCGGGTGTGGACGGTGGTGTGAATGCAAGAAGTATCAATTTTACCGAACACGAGAAATGGCCCGCTCGAGATGTCCCAGGATGTTCGGGCCAACTTAGATGCAACACACAAATAAAGCTATTGCTATTATAATGTTGGTTACAACTCCTGGAGATATAGACTAATCATTTTGCTTCCCTCTGGTGTTAGTGATGTGGAATCAAGCATGTCATGCGATTTGGCTTGTTTGAGAGCAAGTTCTAATTTAAACTGGCGAGAAGCCACAGGCTCAAGGGGGTGAATACATAGACTTGTTAAGGTAGCACGACCACATCGCCATTGAATCCTCACTTCAAACCATTGTCGACTTTCCCGTGCTCTCGTCCCGGCCCAAATGCGCCGCCCCCACAACGATCTCATCATCAGCCGCGAAGGCCTTGTCTCCAAATGCTAGCGCTATTTCCTCGAGTGTATGGTTCGCAGTCTCGACGTAGTAGAAATACACCAGAGCGACCGAAAAGAGACAGAATCCCGCAATTATTACATAGTAGTAGCCCCCAATGCCCGCGAATGCGTCTGGTGCCGACATGCCGATTGCAAAATTGAAGAGCCAGTTGGAGCACGTGGCCAGTGCCATGCCCTTGCTTCGGGCGCGCAGAGGGAAAATCTCGGCGGGAAGCAACCAGGGGACCGGCCCCCATGTGAAGCCATAGATGGCGTTGTAGATAACTATGAAGGCGTAGATGCCGTGCGCGCGCGTGTTGATGTTCGGAATGGTTGCTTCGGTGAAGGCGCAGACAATACACAGGGCAATGGCCATAAGGATGCCTGGAGTTTGTTTTCAGTCAGCCTAATCTCCTTGATAATAAAACTATGTCATGACTCTTGCAAGTGGAGAGCACATCTCCTCCGTGTACTTACCACCAAGGATCAAAAGTGGACGTCGTCCCCATTTATCGGCCAGCCACCAGGTAAGCATCGTAGCGGCAACGTAGGGGACCGAGTTCGCAGCCGTGTAGAGCAGGGACTTCTGTACGCTCATACCCGCTTTGGCGAGCGTCGTCGGCAGATAGAAGGAGATGACGTTGATGCCGTTGAGCTGGGCGAACATTTGTGCCGTGATGCCAACAATGGTGCGCTTGCGGTACCGCGTGAACATCTCCAGCCATGTGGACTGACCGAGAGTCGCCTCGTAACGGACAGCCTCGTTGATCTCCAGCATGACCTGCTGAACATGTTCCGCTTGCGTATTGCCATCCGGAGTGTGCAGGTCCGCAACCGTCTGAAGACTCTCCTTTGTGAAACCGTTGCGGGCAAGCCAGCGTGGCGTCTCAGGAAGGATGAAGGACATGGCGAAAAGGATGAAGGCCAGACCCATCTGGATGAAGTAGGGTCCCTGCCAGGACTCGCTCTTTGGGATCAGGTAGTAAAAGCCGAAGTCGACCCAAGTGGAGAGTGCATAGCCGCCAATTAGGAACGTGTACTCGACCCCGACCATGAGGCCACGACGATGCGGTGCGGCAATCTCGGTCTGGATAACGGGGACGGTCATGGAGAGGAAGCCTACACCCAAGCCCTGGATGGTTCGGCCTGCGATGAAGGTCTTGAAGCCAGGGGCGAATGCTTGAATAAAGGCGGTAGCGAAGTAAATGAAACCACCTAGTCGAACGCATCTCTTTCTGCCAATCATGTCCCCGAGACTGCCTGCGAGGAGGGAGCCGATGGCGGCTGAGACTTGTAGACATGCCACAAGGATGCCTGTTATAGATGGGTCGATGTTCTCGTCAGTCCCGCCGGCGCCACCATAGTCACTGAAGAACTTCGAGAGAAACACTGGGTTAACCAGAAGACCCGCAACGATACCTATTTTCGGCGTCAGCAGGTGGATGCATACAGCAAGACTTCAGGCAGGGGAATGATCAAGTACCCTGGTCATAACCGAACAAGGCGTCTCCCAAGCTTCCAAACGCGCAGGTCATCCAAAGTAGAGGTTTTCCCCTGAAAGGATAGCGAGGATGAATGCTCTTTGGCTTGAGCTTGGATTCAAGCCATGAGACTTGAACCACGGTGGGGTTCTCTGTGTTGGCATGAGACGGGGCTGTCTCCATGAGGGTCGGTGGTGGTGGCTTCTCCATACTTTCAACTAACTCAGTGAAATTCGATCAAGTTATTCTTTCGAAGTGCCTGATCAACACAGAAGATTGTGGCTTCTACTCCGCAAGAGAAGAAGTCTGGGGCCCCGGATTATATAGACTCGAACATACACTTAAGAAGTCGAAACTGAGCCAGGAGGTTTCTGTGGTTCCCGGGGAACCCTGAAGCCGAGTTCGAACGTGCTTTCGCCCGGAGCAGTTGTCCCAATCCAATGTCTGCACTGCTAGTCTCATGACTCGACCACACTTTGGGGCGGGTCATCCAAGGCCGAAGGTCACAGCATGGAGTTGGTGAGTGGGCCTCATCTAAACGACGGGTTGCTTAGCGAGCCACAAGCAAGGAATGACCGAGCCGCCGGAACCGTAAAATGTACCTACGGCAATTACCCGACACGGTCTCCGGCGCGGCGGCTCTTTATTCGGAACCGGACAAGGCAATTCGTAGTTCAGAGGCTCTATTGTGTCTGGGGCGGCCCGCCACGTCGCAATCAACACTTTATTCACAATCGCAACATGGTTCCTATGTCAAAAAAGGGGTACGTAATGACCCTGTAGCGACTTCAAAAAGGAGGGAAGAAGGGCGATTGCCCTGTAGCTAGCACGGAACGCCCCCGCGATTCAACTAATGATTACTGCACTGAGCCACCACTCCAGGTGGAGTCCCAGAGCCAGAAGAGACCGTTTGCCCCGTAGTCTACCGCACTCTCATGATCTTCTACGGATTGAGGAGGCTCTTGATAGCCATTTGGTTGTCCAACCGCCATCTGCCACACTTGCTGTTGTGATAGCGGCGATAACCCGTCTTGAGAAGTCCCCTCATTCCTCGAAACTGTCATTATATTAGATTGAAGCGGTTCATCTTGGAACGGTGGGAAAACTGCAAGGAATTGGAGTTAGCTCTGTTGGATATCCATCGACATCTAGCCAAGGTAAGATGCTTACTTCGTTGCACAGATGCTAAGCTCTCGTTTAGGCGCTGTGCCATGCTCAGGTTCGACCAGGCTTGTCTATCAGTCGTCTGGCCTGACATGCTGAGGGCAGCCTCTAGGGGGAGACGAAGCGTATCCCCCACTGACATGGGGCCGGAATCCCTTCTATCCCCGAACCGTTCCTCCTCATGAGGGTCCACTGCTCCAGGTTTTGATGTGACTGGTCCAAGCATGGCTTCTCCTTCACGTCGAAGGAGAAGGCAGATGAGGTTTTTGAGCACCACGCTACTCTGGCTAGATAGCGCTGACCGCTGACCCAGCAGCTCCTGCAATCGAAACACTCGGGTAATGGTCCGTTTGACCCCTTGAGCTGGGTCGGAGAGGGGATCCAGAAGGGCAACTAAAACGAGCACGATTGCCGCGTGGAATAGGTTCATGGCCATAAAGGCTACAAGATGACTGTCTGTGGCAAGCTGGGCAAGATGAGGTAGTTCGGTCACGCGCGCGGTCCTAACTGCTGCACTCCACCAATACTCTGGACTCGCAGCTGCTTCGGAGCTGGGTGATGCCTGGCTATGCGACGATAGATTGCTGGTGTGCGAAGCTGAAGATGGCGCCTGCGTTTGACACAAGGGTGAGTCACTTTCTGTGACATTGTTGTATGGGACCGAAGCCTTCATGGACAAGTTCTCAACCTGACGAGCCAAAAACGGCCGATGGAGCACTATCAGCAGATTATCAAAGGTTAGCTGTAGTGAGAGGGACTGTAAGCGGTGTGCTCGAATGCTCCATCCGGTAGTGCCAGGATGGTAATCCTGGTCCAAGTCCAAGGACAGGTATTGAGGCAACTGGCCGCGCCAGGCAAATAGCCTTTGGGTCACGTCACTGACCAGCGAGGCATACTTGGACTCAAAATGTTGTTTGGCAGACTGTGCCGACAGGGAGCCAAATATCGTCTTCAGGGCCGGGGATGCGATGAGGTATAATTTACTCAGCTCCGTCTGGTATGATGAGTAAACAATGCCTGGTAAGCCTTGTTCGACAGACTCATGAATAAAATATGGCGACTCGGTGAATTCAATGGGCATCCCGATATTGCCATCTTCGTCATTTATGCTCAAAGGTCGCCCATATGAGATTGAAGCGAATCTGATTTGTCAGAACATGTCTCAAAATGAGGTTCCTTGAGGCCTACCTGTCCCAGGTGTAAATCGTCCACCATACTCTTTTGCGCTCTTCAATATCATTGGCAGATCCACGCGTTAAATTTCGATGCAGACCCAAGGTATGGGATATTTTGATGGTTGCGCCCAAAAGGGCAAAGGACAAATTTGGTCGGCCATGGTAAACGTGATGAGATCCCAACAAAATCAGGGTCTGCACTGCTGCAATTGAATGCTGGTCCATAATCTGGACCAAACGTGACTCAACAATCTTCAGCAAGTCGTCACTCCAGAGGCGCCAATCTTCACCGCCCTCTTGGACGGCTCTCTTAGACCGGTACCAAGCTGCCATGCACAAGACCATCGACAGCAATGTCAAAAATGGCGCCTCGGCAGGATACGCGTAGCTATCATTGATCGACTGCAGGCGCTGTCGGAACCTTGGTTCGTATATCACTAGTGAGAACCAGTGGACGGACTGAAAGTAATCCTCTAAAAGTGAGTGAATCGTGCGTGGAGAGGGGAACCGGCTGCCTAGAATGGTGGATATCGGCAGCCGCTTGTCGCTGGTCCTTCTCTGAGGAGTTCTGGTTTCCCATCCACCGTCGGGAATGGCCGACGTCAGGTGGTCTTCAATACTTTGACTCCCGAGTCTGCATATCTGCCAGTAATGTTTGTAAATAGTGTCGAGGAAGTGATGGAAGCAGGACTCTCACCTTTCGTGCAATACCCATAGCCGATTCTGACTCCCCATAGTCTACAGGCACCCATGAGCTGCGTCGATCCGTTGGCCCCGGAACCTTTGGGCCAACCCGTTCTTCCTCAACGTTCTCTACCAAACTGTGCTCGGGGGGAAGCGAAGACCACTGCGCTGGCGGCGCGGATGTAGAGAGGGTGTCGCGGCTGCTACCCCTGGACTGAGGTTGTCTTTGGAGAGAGAAGCCGATGTGTTACCATCCAAGATCACTAACAAATTGAAAGTTGTCACTCACTTGCGTAGCTTTGCGCCACCACGCTCATTGTGCCCCTTAGCCTTTCTTCTCGGGGTCTCGTCAACTGGTGCCGGCTCACACTCCACATCGGCACGTAAGCAAAGAGAGCACGGCCGAAAAGCATCACACTGTACAATCGGGTCAGTGACGAACTTGGCTCCCAAGGAAACACAGAACACAGCCTACTCTGCTCTTGTTCCGACGGCATCTGCGGCAAGCATTGGACACTCTCGTAGGGAGACGGCGGTTCGCGACCGGAACCGAAGAGTCCACCTCCGGCGGCCCCTCGTCACTAGGCTCCGGCATTGTGATAAGCTGTGTGTCGAGCCGAACGACAAATCGGAGGGAAGGTTTTTGGGTGCAGGGAGATGACAACTAATAGATGTCCTACAGACCGACCAGGGCTACTACCCTACGCGGTTTCACGTGTGATGTGATACATGACTAGTTACCACAGATTGACATGGTGAAGTCATCCGCAAACCGCCCCTCCTCGCTGTGACGCTAACCCACCGGAGAAGGTCCAGATTTACCAGCCAAAGTGTCCGGGGAACGGTCTCGGCAACGAGCCGATCGACTAGGGTGGGATGGACCACCAAACCCGCCGGAAGACGAAGGAAACGCGACCAGGGCATCCCACAAAACCTGACACAAACGAGCTCCCACGGTCAAAGGAGAGAGGTATGGCGATAAAATGGCCAATCGACGTGGGGAGGGAAGGGGCCGTACTTGGAAATTAAGTAGCCAGACACGCGAGCGCGGAATACATATACACCTAAAGATATTCAAACTTGCCTCCCTTCTTCATCCAAAACTTGTCCATCCCTTGGCGAACTCTTCTTCCAATCAACGCCTGCCATCTTTCGGATGTCTCTGAAACGACACCTCGAATCCAATTAACCCGCCATTTCGTCT
>JAGPYM010000068.1:0-115943 GCA_020736575.1 Thelonectria olida
CACTTATTAATTAAACTTATATAAGAGATTAATATTTTATTAAAGCAATTAATTAGATTAGCTATTTAAGGGTTATTACCTAAAACCTTCTATTTAATTAATTACTACTATTAGCTGGGCGGAAAGGTTAGTAATTATAGGGGCAATATTATATACCCTTATAGGGAACCTATTAATTATATGCATTAGTTCTTAGCCTTAAGGGAGGTCTTATATTCTTATACTAAGTAGGAATAGGTAGTCTTCCTTAGTAAGAAATAATTAGGCATATCTTAATACCTTTTATAATAAGAGTATAAAGGGTATTATACTCTATTTTATAAAGATCCTAAGGTTTAAATATATACTTTTTATATAGCCTAATAATAGTTATATTTAATATAACTATATATAGGGCTTAGGCTTAGTATTTATTTTTAAGACTTTTAATAGATATTATAAGGTAGAGATACTTAATTATCTATTTATAGAAAGTTTTATTATTTTTATTAGGTAGTTACTAGAGGTTTATATAATTAAAATAATTAATTATTATATCTAATTAATTAAAATTATTACTCTTAAAGGATTCTAATAGCTTAATTTTAACTTTAGGTTAAAATTATCTACTAATAGTAAACTCTACCTTTTTAATAATACTAAAAGTATAATTATATAATTTAAAATAATCTGGCCATTCCTTTTAAAAGTAGCTATTACTTATAGTAAGGAGCTTAAAATATTTTAAATAGAATAAAATATTCTATTTTTTAAATAACCTTAAACTAATATAAGGTTATTTAAGCTTTAGCTATAAGTTTTTTAAGAAAGTTTTAAATATACTTTCTATAAATTCTTAAGGTAGGGCTAGAATCTCCTAAAAGGTATTAGTCCTTTTAAATAAATATAAAATAATTATTTTTAATATAAGGAAGCTAGTTCTTATTTTACTAACATATTAAGTTTGCTTTTTTAATAAAATAGAATAAGTAGAGGTAGTTTTATTAGAAGTAGTAAAAGGCAATTTAAATTATAAATTAGAAGGTTCTTTAAAATTGCTCTTATTAGACCTTCTAATTATATGGCCTTATACTAATAGTTAACTTATTTTATTATTAAACTGGGTATAAGAGAGTGCAATTTAAAGATCTTTATAAGTAAATTGCTTTTAATAGTTTTAATTATTAACTAGACGCGGCTTATAGGGGCAAGCTATTAAAATTTTAAAATAAGTAGCCTTTTATAGCCTTTAGCAGGCTGCGGAAGGTATTAGGTTAGAGGATTAAATAGAATAGGTTATTTCTTAAGTAAAAGCTAGGAAGGTAATATTTATTACCTTTTAAAAGGTATTTTCTTAGAATAATATAAAGTCTTCTGCTTTTTAATAACTATCCTTTTATAAGGAAGAATAGTATTTTTAAATACTAAAGGAATATAAGAGTAAATATAATATATATACTTTTAGTAACTAATTATAATAATAATACCTATAAGCTAAAGCCTATCTCTAGATTAGTAAAAACTTTTTATTTAATCTCTTTTTATAATTTTATATACTTATTTTAACTACAGTTAAAATACTAGCTTCATTTAGTCCCTCTTATTATTAAGTGTTTTAGATTTTAGAAACCATTTGATTTTTAATAATATTATTTTATTAATAGGTATATTTAAGTTTAGGCTCTTTTATATTAAGGGTACCCTAAGTAGTAAGACATTTACTTAGGGTTTTAATACTATTATAAATAGAATATTTATTTTATAGGTTTATAATATAAAATTTTAAATACAAGTAATATAAAATAAAACTTACTTATTTAATAATAGCTTTTTTTCTTTTTCCTCTAATTAAATAGTTTAATTGGAAATTACTATATAATAGTAAAAGCACTAGGTAAAAGGTAGGAAAGTTTAGGTTAA
Organism: Thelonectria olida; assembly: GCA_020736575.1. Lineage (NCBI taxonomy): Eukaryota > Fungi > Ascomycota > Sordariomycetes > Hypocreales > Nectriaceae > Thelonectria > Thelonectria olida. Next base: position 1,900 of record JAGPYM010000068.1, read on the forward strand.
CTAGATGCCTAACTAAATCCTAGTTTCTAGTTCTTTATTCCTTCTCTCTTTTATCTTTTTATAGCTAGTTTATCTTTAATAGTTTAAAAGTTTACTATTAAGCTAACTTAATAGCTTAATAGCTTATTAATTCCTAGCATAATTTCCAATTTAATAGTAGGAGTAATAATATAACCTAACCCCTAATAGAAGTAATTATAAAAGGTAAATATATAAAAGATAGAGCAATAGAGGTCTAGAGGAAAATTAACTCTTATTTGCAATTAGTTACAATTGCAAATAAGAAATAAAATAGAAAATAGGTAAACCAACTAATTAAAAGGAAATAAGTTAAAATTATTAAAATAAATTATAAAAATTTAGGTAAAAACTTAATAAAAAACTATAAAGAAGGCATAATATCTGTCCTTAAAGGTTTCTAGCCTCCCTTTTAAGTCTATATAGCTTAATTTAGTAAAAGCTTAAACTATCTAATTCTTATTAACTTCTAATAAAAATCCTCTATTTTTATTATTATATTCTCTACTAATAACCCGCCACTACTACTATAGTAGGATATATAAAATAAGAAATAAATATAATAAAACTATTATAAAAATAGGCCTTTAATAAAAATAAATACTATTTTAAAATGTAAAATACTAGCGCCTGCTACTTATAATACCTACTAATAATAATAAGAATATATTATATACTTATAAAAATATAAGTTCTTTTTACTTAAATAGTTTAAGATTTAAAAAGTTATTATATTTTAATTAATATTATAATTTAAAAACCCTAGAACTACCTACCTATTAAAATATTAATACTCTAATTATATCTCCTAAAACCTATTAATATATTAAAATTTATATACTTTTTAATAATAGCTTAAATCTCTTTTTTATTCTTACTAACTTATAAATTATAAACTTTTATTATAATAGTAATATAAGGGCAGCTGGCCTAGTTTATAATTTTAATATTATATTCCTTTAAATCTATTATATATACCTTATCCTATAAGTAATTAAATAAAGTATTATAATTTACCTTTTTAAAGAGGTATCTATTAAAATAGGCCTATTTATACTGATTATATAAGTTTTAAATATAATTAGTATATTACTTTTATATAAACCTAATAATAAATTAGTAAGTATAAAAGGAGTTAAAATATACTTATTTACTATTAAAATATTAGAAATATAAGTTTTAATATAGTTAGAATATATAATAGAATTCTAATAGCTTAAAAAGGTAATAATAAGAGCCTTCTTTTACTTATAATAGCTAGAAATATTATATATAAACGCTCTAAAGGGATAATTAAAATTAATAGAAATATATACTAATTATAAAGGATAAATAGAAGTAAATTTTAAAGTATTTATAAAATAGAGTTAGAGGTCTTATTATATTAAATCTAATATTAAAAAGCAGCTAAGTATTTCTTTTTAGTCTTATTATTAAGTAAAAGTTTAATATATAAAGGCTAGCTAAGTTAGTTTAAAGCTATTTAAGAGTAGACTTAAATTATAAAATGTTTTAAAATTATATTTTCTAAATAATTAGTAATATAACTTAAAGAAAAGGGAACTTTAACTTATATACTTATACCTTATATAAGTATATTACTTACTTAAAATATAGTACTTATTATAATCTTACTAGTTTATTTAAATTTAAATTTGAAATTATTACCCTAGATTTACTTATAATATAATAAAAATATTAAAAAGGTTAGCCTATTATATTTATTTTTAAATAGTTTAAAATAAAAGAGTATAATATTATTATTTAATTAAATAAATATAATAATAAAAATAAAGGATTAATAAGAAAAAAGGAAAGAAGGGAAAATAATAGTTAAAAGTAAATATAAGTTATAATTATAAAAGTTAAAATAATTTATAAAAATAGAGCAATTAAGTAAATATATAAACTAGCTAATAATTTATAGCCTTTATTATTTAATTAGTTTAATATAATATATATTTAATTAAATAGTATAAAACTATTTAATATTTTCCTTTTTAAATAATATAACTTTTCCTCTTTTATATTTTTCTCTTTAAAGCTTATTAACCTATTATATTTAAGTACTTATTTTTATAATTTTTATAATACCTTACTTTCTATTTTTTTTTAATTTTAATTACTAGTTAATCCTACTATTTCTAACTTTCTATTATATTCTAATTATAATAGTAAAACTTAAATATTATATTACTTAAATATAAGTAGATTTAATTTATAAACTCTACCCTATATTAATAAAAAGATTCCAGCTATTAATCTAATTATACTACCTTTAATAATAAGGACCTATATTTACTAATAATAGTACTAGATATTTCCCTATTATAGCTATAGCCGCTCTATTAGCTTCTTTTATATTAATATTTACTAGTTTAAAGGAAGGCTAGGTTCTATTATAATAAGAAAGTAGCTATATTTTCTAATTTATAACTAAGCTATATTATAGCCTACTTTTATTTATTTTTAAATCTACTAGCCTCTAGATATTATATAATAGTTATTTAATTTCTTTTAACCTATTTATATAAATAAGTTTAAAGATATTCCTTCTTATAGTCTATTTAAAAATAGCTAAATTATTAGTATTATATAGAAGAATACTATACTAATATTAAAAGAGTATATAAATATTATTAAAAGGTATATATACTTTCTTATTAGGGCTTTAAGCTATATTATATACTATCTTTATAATATAAAAGATTTAATTACTATTATAAGAAAACTAATAATATTTAACTTTCTACCTACTTACTATTAAATAAATTAAATAATTAAAGTTTTATATTTACTTTCCTTACTCCTAATATAAATATAGCTAATATATAAAATATTAATATAGGTTTTAATAGCCTTATAAGCTAAAAATAACTTATTATAATAAATAGTTTATTATCTGCCTTATTAACTATAATAACTATTACTAGGATTAGTTATTTTTAATAAAGTAGCTAGTTATTTATTTTATTATAATAGCCTTCCTTTTAGTTTAAGTAAATAATTAAAATATATAGCTTATACATTTTACTAGGTGCTTACTTTAATAGGTCTCCTTATAATTTTATATATTCTGCCCTCCTATTTATATTTAGAGATAGTTAGACTTATAGTTATATTATTATAACTTGATTTTTTTAAACTTATAAATACTAATAGGGGCTAGCTAAATAGACCTTACTTACTTCTACTAGCCTAATATCTTATTTATTAAAATAGGTACTACTTAATCTTTAATATAAACTAGATTAAATTCTTACTACTTAATAAACTAGATTTTATACCTATTAAATTAAATAGTTAGTACTTTTTAAAACTTAAATAAGGGAAATAATTAAATAAAGTAGTTTTTTATAATACTAGCCTTTAAAAGATTAGTATTAAAAATCTTCTTATTTATAATAGTAAAGACTTTAATAACTACTTTAATAATTTAAAATAATATAATATAAATAAGTTAATCTTACCACTACTTATAAGAGCTGCTTTAAATTGCACTTAATATAATAGATTTTAAATAATTAACTAGCCTAGTTTCTCTATTATAAACTATAGAATAAATAGTAAGTTATTATTAATTTAAAGAATATAAAATATATTAGAACCCCTAGCCTATTAATAATATTTTAAAGTTTATATACTAGTTTTCTTAGCTATAGCTACTATTTAGGTTAGAAACTAGTGATTTTAAATAAGACTTAATATTATTACTTATTTACTTTTACTTAAAAGCTTAAATACTCTTATTATCTTACTTTACTTAAAACTTTAATACTTAAGACCCCTAATAATAAGTAAAAGGCTTTATTTTTATAAATAGTTAAAATACCTTTTAAATCCTTAAAAAAAAGGCTAAAAAGGCTATTAAGTATATAAGTTATTATATTATAAGCTTAAGTATTGCCCTTTAATTAATAATTAATTAGTAAAAAACTTATTACTATTAAGCTTACTAAATAGTATTATAAGTTCTTTAAACTATTTAAAGAGTTTAATATAGCTAAAATAATTATAAAGCTATTTTAAATATTAAATTTAATAAAAGTACCTAATTAACTTATATAAGTAATTAATTATATTAAAATATATATTACTTTTATTTCTAATAGGCTTATTTCTAATATCTAGTAGCTAAGGATTACTATTACTCTTAACTAGCACTTTTACCCTCTAATTTAATTAATATTTTAAGCTAAATATTATACTAAATGGGATTAATAATAAATTAAAGCTATTAAATATAATACTTATATTATAACTCTAGTACCTATTCCTTTTTAAAAAGAATTTTCTCTTACACCTAGTCCTACTTCTTAAAGCTAATCTTCCTTTTAACCTTCTAGTAGATATTTATTACCCACTTAATTTAATAACTTGCTTATTCTTTTAACCTTAGCTTTTAATTAAAAAGTCCCTTTTTTGCACTTATAAAAGATTAAATAGATTCTCTACCTATTATATAAGATAAGCCCCTAACTTATTAGAGTCCTTTCTAAGAGATACTCTCTAGTTTCTAGTCTTATTTGCCTACTGCCTTTTAAGCTAGTAAGCTAATACTTCTACCACCTTAGCTTTTATAACTTCTAGGTTTACTATTCTAGCTTTATACTACTCTTATTATAACTATCCTATTAGTTATTTAAAATATAAGTATTTATTATTAAAATTTAGCTATAAGATTAATTACTTTTAAATAACCTAAGTCCCTTATACTTATAGCTATTTAGCTAAATACCCTTACTACTAATTTTAAAAATAGAAAGGTAAATAAAAGTAATAAAAGTAATAAAAAAGATAAGAGTAATAAAAGTAAGGAGGATAATAATAATAATAGTAATAATTAATATTATTATATTTAATTATTAATAGTAATATTTATATTCTAATAGATAGAATTAAAAATATTTAAATAGATTAATTAAATTTATATTTTACTATTTAAGTTTTTTTTATTTTTCTTTTTATATATTAGCTTTTTACCTTTTATTACTATTAGTTTTTATTATTAAATTTATATTATAATAGTATTTTATATAGCCCTTAGGATTTTAAAGGCAAGAGTTAGCTTATATAGGGAGGTTTATAATAGTAGTAATAAGTTATTAGTAGAGAATATAATAATAAAATAGAGGATTTTTATTAGAAGTTAATAAGGATTAGGTGGTCTAAGCTTCTTATTAAATTGAGCTATATGGACTTAAAAGGGGAGGCTAGAAACTTCTAAGGATAGATATAAGGCCTTTTTTATAGTTTTTATTAAGTTTTTACCCGAGTTTTTATAATTTATTTTAATATTTTTAATTTATTCCCTTTTAATTAGTTGGTTTATTTATTTTCTATTTTATTTCTTATTTGCAATTATAACTAATTGCAAATAAAAGTCGATTTTCCTCTAGACCTCTATTGCTTTATCTTTTATATATTTACCTTTTACAGTTACTTCTATTAGGGGTTGTATTATATTATTGCTCCCACTATTAAAGTAAACAACCTTTAATTATTAGGCATTTCTAATAAGGTGGACTAGTTTTCCTTAAGTCTTAGTAAGAGTTTTAATAAGTTTAATCCCTTATTTAATTTTAATATTACTAGTAAAAGTTTTTTAATAAGTGCTATATATAGGTAAGGTATTCTAGTAGTTCTTATATATTTTCCTTTTTATTATAGCCTTTCTATTTAATAAGGTATTTAATTTGTTTATTTTCTTTTATAATATTAAGGATTTATTCTATTTTATATTTATTAAGGTTTTTAATTTTAGTTTTTATATTATTATTTATTTTAATTATAAATATTTCTTTAGTTAATTTAAGTAAGGAAATATAAAAGATTAAATAGAGCTTAACTTTTAATAGTAAGTCCAATTTATAGTTGTTTTTTAAGATTTTTTTTAAAATTTTATAAGGTCTAATATATTTATAATTAAGTTTTTTATTTAGTCTTTTTATATTAATATTTTTTATAGTAAGGAGTATTATATCTCCTTTTAAAAAGGTTAGTTCTTTTAACCTTTTTTAATTATAGTATTTTTTATGCATTTTTTAAATAAATGAGAGTTTTATATGCATTTTTTTATGTAAATTTTTAAGTTAATTTAATATAAGAATAGCTACTAGTATAAGTGGTCTATTCCTTAAATTTCTATAAGTATTAAAAGTAAATCTAAAGTTTATATAGCTTAGTATAATTTTAATACTTTTATTAGTTGCTATATTATATATTAGTTATACTATTAGTAGTTTTTTAATCTAGTTATTCTAGATATGGTTAATATAATAATAAAGGTAGGTTTTTAAAATTTAGTTTATTTATTTAGTCTATCTATTAACTTATAGTCTTTAAGTAGTAGTTAATTTATAGTTTAGTCTGATTCGTATTATAAGGTATTATTAAAAGTTTAAGAAAAAGAGTGGTCCTCTATTTGAGATAATTATATTAGGTAGTCTATATATACTAATAATATTTTATAAAAAGATATAGGAAAATTTTTCTATATTAATTGCTTTTTAATATAGGATAAAATAAGAAAATTTAATAAGTCTATTAATAATAATTAGAATATTATTATAGGCCGTGCTTATTATAGGGTCTAGTAATAGGGGTAGTTTTATAATAAAATCTATAATAATTAAATCTTATAATTATTCCGTAACTGGTATAGGTTATAGTTTTTTATAAGGTTTATATTATTATACTTTTATTTTATTATAAATAAGGTATTATTTAGTAGTTTTTTTAACTGTTTTTTTAATTTTAGGAAATAAAAATATTATTTTAACTTATTTAAGGGTTTTATTAATTCCTTAGTATTTATAGAGCGGGTGTTTATGGATTTTTTATTTAAGGTCCTTTTATAAGTATTCTAGTACTTATTACTTATTTATTTTTTTATTATTTAGTAATTATTTATTATATTCTAGGATCTATTTAAGTAGTAGATTTTCTTATTTTACTATATATATTACTATAAGGGTATTATTAATAGGGGTTCTTCCTATTATCCTTAGGGTAAGGCCTTTATTCTTTAGGCACTAATTATAATAAAAGTAGTTATTTAGTCCTACTCCTTCCTACTAGAAATTCTTATTAAAAAAGTTTTAAAATTATAAGTTATTTTATTTTTATTATATTTAATAGTTTAATAGTAGTATTTAATAAAGTTGTTTTTTAGTTTTTAGGGTAGGTAGATTGTTTTTTAATAGGTAATTATTCCTAATATAAAATTAACCTAATTTACTTATTTAATAAGAAGTTATTTGAGTTTATTTTTAGTAATTAATTATTAGATATATTCCTTTTATTATTCTATTAAACATTTAGGGATATATTAAATAGTAGTAGTTATAATATACTTCTATTTAAGGTATTTTTTAAATATAAAAGTTAGTAGTTATTCTTCTATTTTAACTTTACTTATATTAAAGTCTAATTATTAGCTAATAGTATTAGCTCTACCATTCTCCAATCCTTTCTTATATTTAATAATATAATTAAATTCTAATAGGTATTTAGTATATTTAAGTTATTATCTATTAAATTATTATATAATAGTAAAGTGAGAGATATTCTTATAGTCTATATAGATTATAATCTAATAGTAGCTTTTAAGGAGGTACTATTTAAACTTTTTAAAAGTATTAATAATTATAAGGAATTCTTTATTATAAATAGGGTAGTTAAGTTTTATTTTATATAACTTATAAAAGTAGAATGCTATTAGATATAACTTCCTATTATTATTATATTATTTAATTTAAGCTCTTAAGGTAAAGTCTAAGGAGTCTATTTCTAGTTTAATAAGTTATATAGGGTTAAATATCTTAAGTATTAGTTTGCTAAGGATAAGGTTTTTAATTTTATTAAAAGCTTTCTAGATATTAGGTTTCTAAATAAATAGTTAATTCTTTTTTATTAATTTAGTAAGTAGTGCAGCTAGTTTCCTAAAATCTTTAAGGAACTTGTAATAGTAGTTTATAAATTTTAAAAAGGCTTATACTTTTTTAACTAACTCTGGTTTCTTCCAGTCCTTAACTATTAAAAGTTTCTTTAAGTCCATTTGTATTTTATTATAAGAGATAATATATTTTAGAAATTCCACTTTTAATATATAGAAATAACTTTTCTCTAGTTTAACTAGCAGTTTGGTGTTTTTAAGAGCTTATAGTATTTTATAAATATATTTTATATATTCTTTTTCTATTTTAAAAAAGATAAGAATATTATTAAGGTAGTATATTATAAATATATCTAGGTATTCTTATAATATATTATTAATTATTTATTAGAATATTACTAGTATATTAGTAAGACTAAAAGGTATAATAAGATATTTATAAAGTCTGAATTTTATTTTAAAAGCAGTTTTCTATTTGTGTTCTTTTTTAATATAGATAAGGTTATAAGCTCCCTTTAGATCTAATATAGTAAAGTACTTTATCCTATAGAGTTAGTCTTTTAGTTTATTAATTAAAGGTAAAAGCATTCTATTTTTAATAGTAATATTATTAAGCCTGTGGTAATTTATAATAAGTTAGAGCTTTTTATTCTTTTTAGGAATAAATATAACTAGATAGCCTGCTTTTAACTTAAAAACCTTAATATACTTTTTTTTAATATTTTTTTAAAGTAGTTTTTAAGCTTGTGTAGCTATACTTTATTAAGGTTATAAATAGGGTAGAATATGGTTAATATTCTATTTTTAAGCTAAATCTTATAATCCTATTAAGAATACTTTAGTAGATTTATTTCTAGTTTTTTAGTAAATAATTTCTTATAAACTTAATACTATACTAGTATATTTCTAAATCTATTATTAGGTAGTGCCTCCTTTTATTATTTAAAATCTTTATTTATTTATATAAATATCTTTTTAAAGAATGCAATTATTTGTTATATTTATTATACTTGCCCTTTCTTATATTTATATTATATTCCTTTTAGAGGTTATATTTTCTCTATAGGTTAGGGAGTGTTTTTATTATTATTCTACTATACTTTTTTATTCTTTTTAATAGAAGTTTAAGATTTTATATTATTTAAATTATAGTTTATATTATTAGTTATATTACTTTAAAAGGTTTGTACCTAGCTAGTATATTAACTAATAAGGGGGTTATATTAGTAAAGCTATAAGTAACCTAAAAGTAGGTTATATTTTTAAAAAGGTATAATATTAAGATTAACTTTTTAATTCTTTCTTTTAATAAATACCTTAAAGTAATTAACCTTATAAGTAACTTATTTATTTTTATATTTAAATAGTTTTCCTTTTATATTAAATATCTTATAAGGTATATCCTTATCCTTTTATAATAGTTTAAAATAATTAACTACTTATAAATTAATTCTATTTATTTTTACTCTATTATCTACTAATATAATAAACTATTATCTTTTAATTTATACTTATAGTATTATCTATTATTATAGTAATATATTATTAGGTTTTTATATTATATATAAAGCTTTTATTAAAGGTTTTATAAATTCCTCCTACTCTTACTAGTCCTATAGCTCTATTATAGGCAGTATTTATTATTTTTTAACTTTTAGTATATATTCTTAACCTAGTTTTCTATTATATTATTTTTTTTAAGTGGTATATTATAGGGTTATATATATTATACTAAATGCTTCCTATACTAATTTATTATTTTAGTTTATTTGTATATAAGGTACTTAAAGTATAAGTATCTGTTTTTATTATATATTCTATTTATATATTTTTTAAGAGTTTATATATATACTCTATTAGAATAGTAATATTTAAATAGTATAGCTAGGTTATATTTTTTTATAATTTAAGTTAATAGTTTAATACTATTATCCGATTAGGTATAGTCCTAATTATAATAAGTAATAGTTATTTTTAACCTTTTTATTTAAGTGGTATATATAATTATAATAGTAGTAGGATATTTATAAGATTATATAGTAATCCTAATATATTATATTAAAAATAGGTATATTATCTTTATAAGACTAATAAAGTTTATATCTTCCGGATTATATTACTTATTATATTATACTATAAATATAGAGTTTTTTAATATTAATTTTTTATTTATATTAGATTTATTTATAAATTAGATAGACTTATCTTATCCCTCCTTCTTTTATAGTATCTTCTAATTTTTTATTAGGTGTTTTATAAATAATTAATTTTTTAATTTATAATTATCTAGTTAATTGTATGTTATTAAGCGAGTTGGGAAACATATACTATATACTAACTAGTAGTCCTAATTCTCGGGCCCTATTTAAGTCTAATAGTATTAAAAAAGCTTATAGGATATTATTTTTATTTTAAATAGTAAGTTTTTATTTTATAAGGTTAATAAGGTCTTAGTTTATAGGGCTTAGGTCGAGAGCTTTTATAGCTGCTTACTTTATATAGTTATTTTATTATAAGTTTATTAAGTGGCTGTATGTTTTAGTAAGTTATTATAGCATTTTGTTATAAATAATATTACTTCCTTTTGGGCTTGCTGCCTTACTCTTGCGGACTATTATAAGAGTTTTTATATTATTTTAACTAATATATCTAGTCTTTAGTAGTTTAGGGACTGGTTTTATATAGTATATTTAATAATATTTTATTTATATAAGTTAGTTTAAGCGTCCAGTTAGATTATTATATTAATATTATTATACTTGGCTTTTTTTTATTCCTTATATAAATTCTATAATACTAATAGTATAATCTTACTAGGGATCCTTTATTATTATAACTACTTTATACTATTATAAGGGTTTTCTTTAGGATGTTTTAATTAGGTGTGTTATTTTTAGGTATATTAATTAGTACTTTTACCTATCCCTTATTTTTACAAATCTGGCAGTTTCCTAGGCAGGTTTTATTATATGTAGTAAGTTGTGTCTTTTATTCTTCTTTTTACTAATATTTGTAGGGGTAGTATTTATTATTCTTACTATTCCTATAAATATAGCAGTTATTATTATAGTATACTATCTAGTATATTAGAGTATGCTTTTAGGGTTTAAGGTACTAGTTAATTTTACTATTAATATAAATATAACAGTCTTTATTTATATATATTACTTAATACTATAGGGCGTACTTATATTATTTATTATAATCTATTAGGTTAGTTGTAATTATAATAGTTACTATTAGTATTCTAATAGCTATTCTAACTGCTATTTAGGGTTCGTCCTATTAGTTAGTATTATTTAAATATTTTTTACCTTTTAGGATAGGTTTAAACTTCTAATTGGTTTTATTAGGGTTTTAATACTTACTTTTAAAATATTCCTTCCTTTTATAATTCTAATAAGTAACTTATAAGTAATTTTATTAAATAGCTCTAAGCTTTATAAGTTTTAAGTTTATATTATAGGAAGTATTATTTTAATAGGCTCTTCCCTTTCCCTTATTATTATTTGCTTAATACTAGTAAGGGTAATAAGGGTTATAAGAAGTATTTTATTTTATATATTATTTTTAGGCCTTTTTTCTTTTGTATTTATACTATTTTTTATTAATTTTAATAGCTATAGTAATAAGCTTTATAAGGGTCTTAGGACGTTCTGCCTTATAGATCCTATTTTTAACTTCTTCCTTAAGTCTCTAATAGTAGATTTTTATAAGTATATTATTATTTTATTTAAATTTAGCTATAACTTATTAAAATATAATAGAATAACTAATAATAAAATTAAATTATTTAATCTAGTAGATGTTAGTAGCTGCTTATTGTTTTTTATTAACTATTTTAAATATATCCTTAAGTGCAGTTTTAAAATTATCCTATTTTAAGAAGATATTAATTATATTTTAATTTTAACTAATATTATTATTATACTTAAGGTAGTCTTTTATAATAGGTTTAAATTAAGTGGCTATAGTTCCTTTTATATAACTATAGGCATATATAACCCTTCCTTTAGCTAAGGCAAGTCTATATAGAAACTATTAGAAGTAGGTTTTAAAATATATAAAAAAGGTATAATATTTTTAAAAATTCTATTAAAAAGTTTCAGTTAAGGTAGTTTAACTATTTTACTAGGGTTATATCCTCCATCCTATTAAACAGTTAGAGCTTATTATTTTTAACTTTATACCTAAATATAGAGCTAGTTAATTAAGTTTTAAAGTTATTAGACCTTAGTAATAACCTCTATATTATTAGATAAAGTATTATAAGCTAGGGGCAAGTTATTTAATATAGGGTTAGGAGTATTAGTAGGTTGACTTTTAGATATAATTATAATAGTATAATATTACTTAAGGTAATATAGTAATCTTTTAAATAAGAGCTTTTAATATATAACAATTTAATTAATTCCTAATAGATAAGACTAGAGGGTTCTAGGTTTATATTAGTAGAGAGATTAGAGTGTTAAGGTTTAAGTAATATAATAGGTTATTATATCTAGTAATATATTTAAAATAGATAAGTGTAATTAAATTATATTAAAAGCTAAAATAGTTATATCTATTTAATATGCTAAATAAATGTGTTTATATATTAAAGGGGTTTTCCTTAAATTATAATTAAGATTATAAGCCTTCTTTTAAATTATAATTATAAGAGTGATCCAGATATTTAGATTGTGCTTAGTAGGGTAATCTTATAGCAATTAGATAATAAAAGTGGGATTAGTATAGGGCACGTGATAGAGTGTTTGTTACGGACTATAATATATACTTATTAAAATCTTTTATTAAAAACTTAAAAATAATATTAAAAAGAAATTTATAAAATAAAATACTTTAAAACTCTTATTTAATATATTATTATTATTTATAATATTTTATATTTTTTTATAGCTAGCCCTATTTTATATTATTTATAAGGGAAAAACTTCTAGCTTTTAAGTGCATATAAAATTAAACGCCCTTATAAGCACTTAGCTATAGTATACAGCTATATAATTAACTAACTAATAGCTAATATAATATACCTTAGCCTTTAAAACTAGCCTTTAGCTCTTATAATATAGGAAATCTACTAATTATATCTAATTATTTATATACTAATATAGTGCAAGCCAATTAAAAAGCCCTTTTATATATATAGCCTAGGAGTGTTATAAAATTTACTTGCGCTTAACTAGCTGCCAGCTGCTAAAATTAAACTGACTATAGTTTTTTTTTTATTTTTAACCTAGGTTTCCAATTTGAGAGGTTTAGCTTAATTGCAACTAGAGATATACTATTATGCCCCAAGCTGGAAAATATATTATTATAACTATTAAAATTAATAAATAGTAGTATAAATATAAAAAGAAAAAGCTTAAAAATATTATATTAAATAAAAAAGCTTATTATAATAAATATAAGGCTAGGGTTTAGCTTATATTAACTTCTATTATATATTTAAATTTTAGCTTTTTTAATACTAATATAATATTAAGAAAAATACTATTTATAACTCTTATTATTCTAACTAATATTAAAAAAATAATATAAAAAAAGAAAAAGAAAAAAACTATTAGAAAAATACTTTTTATAATATAAATTTACTTTATAATTAGTAATTTTTATTATTATATAAACTTTTAATATGTTTTATTACTTAGTTACTTTACTCTATTTCTATTAGTTTAAATGCTTTTAAACCATTTTAATCTTTTTTAAACTTTCTTTTTTATTTAACCTTTTTAGCCCCCCCTTACTTTTTAACCCTTGTATCTATTTAACTTACTTTTTATTTTTAAATTTTCCTTTATAGCCTTTTAAGTAACTATTTAAATATTACTATTATATATAGTAGCTTTAAAGCTATAGCTTATAAGTATTAATTGGATTATTTTAATAAATTGCTTATTATTATTATTAAAATAGTTTTTTCTTTCCTTTTAAAAAGTTATATAAGGTTTTTAACTTTCTATTTAAGAAAGTTATAATAGTATTAATATATATTAAGTCTTTTAATTAGAATTTATAACTTAAAATAATTAAGTTATTTTTTAATTAATATTTAATAGTATATTTATATTAGTAGTATAGGGATATTTAAAAGTTATAACTCTTTAAGTGCCTATTAAAATCTCTTATTAATTTAATATATTTAAGAAATTTATATATTTTAATATATAATAAGTAGTTATATAATTTTATTATTTAATTAGATTATATTATATTTAATAATAAGAAGTTAAGTATTTTAGCTATTATATATTATATTATTAGTTAATTATATAAACTAGGGTTAAATAGAGAGAATAGGTACTTTTATATTAAAGCTTAAAATAAGTTTTTAAATAAGGTTTATTTAATAGGGACTTTTATTTTAAATAAATTATAAGCCTTATTAAAAAGCTTATAATAATAAATATAAGGCTAGGGTTTAGCTTATATTAACTTCTATTATATATTTAAATTATTAGCTTTTTTAATAATAATAATATAAATTTAAATTTAATAAAACTTAAAGCTATTTAATAAAATTATTTATAAGTTATTTTTTAAAATTATAAAAAAAAGGAATATTTTAAAAGTAAATATTAAAACTTTAATAAAACTAATTAAAAGTTTAAACCTATTATAAAAAGTAAAAAATATTTAAATAATATTAATAAATAGAAATATAAAAGAATATTAATAATAGTATAAAATAGCTATAATTAAGTAAAACTTAGCTTTTTTAATAAAGTTATTCTTACTAATAATAACTTATATTATAATAAGAAAGATTTTAATATTATTAATTACTTTATTTTTTAAGTTATAAAAAATAAATGTATATTTTAAATTAAAAATAAGCTTAATAGTTATATTTTATATAATATAATAAAAAGCTTAAAAATAAATAAAATATATTTAACTTTATAAAACTTATAAAATAAATACTTATACTATTTATAAAAATTACTTTAAAAAAAGATAATATAAAAACTCTTATAATAATTTATAAAGGAAAAATATTAAGTTTAAAAGAAAGTAATATTATTTATAATAAAGTATTATAATAACTTATTAAAATATATAATTACTTAATATAGTTTTAATATAATAATTATATAAGCTAAACTATTATAAAACCTTTTAAACCAAGCTTAGTAAATTAAAACCTTATTAACTTTATATAATAAAAACTTATAATTTAAATTAAAAATAATATTTTAAAACTATTTTTAATACTATTAAATTTAGAATAAGTATAAATTTTAAGCTATTTATTAATATTTAATATATATTTTTAAACTTGCTTAATAATAGCATTTTAATATAATAAGTATATATTTATAAAATATTAAAAAAGAAAAAATATTTAAAACTAATAATATAAACTTAAAAAAGAATATTAAAAAGAAAGTTTAATAAATATATTTAATTTACAAATTAATTATTAAAAGCTAAAACTACTATTAAAAACTTTTATATATATATTTATAAACTAATAAATTATTTAAATAGAAAACTATAAATTTAATTAGATTAATAATAATAATATATCTATTTTAAATATAATATATTCTAATTATTATATAATTTTATAAGTATTATATTATAATTATATAAATATATAATACTTATTATATAAAGCTTAAAATAACTATTATTTAATATAATTAAAACTATTCTTTATAAAATAATAGTATTAAATTATTAATTTTATATATTAAAAATATAAACTAGCTATTATATTAAAATAATACTATTTTTACAAAATATATATACCTTTTATTAAAGAAATATATATATAAATATATAATACACTTAAATATTAATATTAAAAGTACCTTATATATAAAAAGTGAAAATAGTAAATTAGTATTTAATATATTTAAAATAAATTATATAACTTTATAATATATATAGCTAATAAAATAAAATTATAAAGTAATAGGTTTAAACTATATATAAAATATTAAGAAAATAATAAATACTATTTATAATAGAGTTATAAAACTAATTAAAATAAAAGAAATTTATAAAGCCTTTTAAAAAGGCTTTATATATAATATAAATAGTAATATAAAAATAGATTAAACTTTTATTATAAATATAAGTTAAAAGAAAATAATTATATATTATAATAAATAATAAAGCTAAAATAAATACTATTAATTTAAAAATAGTAAATAATTTTAAACAATTATAAAAGAAAATAAATAAATTCTATTTAATATATAATATTATAAAAGCTCTATTTAATTATAAAAATAAAGTAATTATTAAAAAGATTAATTATTTTAAAATATTTAATAAAAAAAAGATTTTAAAAACTAGTTTTAATATAATACTATTAGAAAGTTATAATTTACTTTTAAATTATTTATAATTATACTAATTTAATTCTTATATTAATTAGTATATTAATTAAATATAAACCTTTTAAAATAATATAATTAGAAATAAAAATAATAATTTAATAAAAATAAGAAATTTTAAACTTTTATTAAAAAGAATAAAAAAGTATAATAAAATAATAATAATAATACTTTTTAACTTATAAAAAAAATATAACTTTTTAAAAAAATATAATATAAATAAAAGAATAAATAAATATAATAATAATAATAAATAATTATATTTTATAAAAAAATATTTATTTAAAAAAAATAAAAATTTTAAAAATTAATAAGAATTATTTAATAATAAATTTAAATATATACTTTATTATTCAATGCTGCGGCTTCTCGACTGCCATTTCCAGCAATTCTGACAATCATTTCCTGTCGCCCATTTGCCAGTGAAACTCATGCCGCTTTAAGGGCGCCGCTCCCACACAAGCGCGCCAAACCCTGGTCAAGTCATTCAGAAGTATCGACCGGGTCACCAAGGCTAACCGCCTGACATCGCCCAGAGCCCCGCCTACCTAAGCGCCGGGCAGCGCTCAGTACGTTTCCATTTGCTGCAGCCCTCCTCCTTGGGTGCCGCTCCAGCAGCGCCTGATGGACATAAAGGCAGGTAACCCACCACTTGAGCCGAGAGAGAATTCCATCTCCTTAAGTTCTACTCTATCCTCTACGCACAACTTTCAATGACGAATCAGCGGTACCAATTCACCATCTCGGATGAGTCTGATGACTCGTCCAGCCAGCATGATGGTAATAGCGTATTTGACAACGGTGACCAGGCCTCGGACGGAACCTCCGACTCCAGCAATGTCTCTGACGTCGACGTCGACTCAGATGACCCTTCGGATCTTTATGGCGGGAGCACCTTGCCTCCCGAATTTTTCCTTCAGATGCAAGATGAGTTTGACGAGGAGGACGCAGGTGAGACTGCGTACTCCGAAGGCACCACCCGACAACTTGATGGGATTGAACAGCGGTGGAATATGTAAGTTTCAGCACACCTGCTTTCTGTCAATACAACTAACAAGCTTAGCTATTGCAAGTTCACCAAGCAAGATCCCAAACATTGCATGCATAACATCTCCCTGGCTAAGGTCAACGCTTTCTTTCACTGGATCTTTACCCGAAAACATGGACTCGACGGGAGGAGTCTACCTGGCATTAAATCTGCCAGCAGCCTCAAACAGTATTGGAAGGATTTTCGCCTAGTCCACGAGAGAGAGACGAAGAGAAAGATCGATCCTGTATTGAATCGCAAGATGCGCAATGTAAGATCACGTGCTTCCCATCATTCCAGAGTCCTTCTCTGACTGTCCAGATCCTTCTCAAGCTCATCACCAAGCACAACTTGACGGGCGAACGGCGGGAAAACCGATGCATGACCATCGAGGATCTTGAGAGGCAAGCCGAGACCACCATCAGCACGACCAAAAAAAGATTCCGGATCGGTGAACATCGGATCCTTGCTCTGCTATTTCTGCTTCTCATCGCGCCAAGCGGCTCCAGGCCGCGAGCACTCCTCTTCTTACGCTATGGAGACCTGGAGCTCTCCTTGTCGCGAGATCCTGAGGGCGGCCCTCATCGTATCCTCATCCGATTCAAGCTTCATTTCACCAAGACATTCCTGGGCGAAAAGGAAACGTGAGCTAGCCACACAGAAGCGGAGATATCCAGTGCTAACTTGGCAATACAGTAACCTCTTAACCCTCCCTGAAACCATATTTGATTCGAGTCTGCTCCTCAGCCCTCATGCCCTCCTCCTCGGTCTCCTTTTCCATCACAAAGCTTTCCAGGCACCTACGCTCACTTCCCCCGAGGGTTTGAGTACACTCGATATTCATCCTGGAGAGTATGAGCTGCCATTGCCACTTAAGGAGAGTATGGACGATATCTTCATCTTCCGAAACACTGTCAAGACTTGCCTCAATGCCTACGAGTTGTCTGCAAATGAACAGATCACATACAGCATGATATCCGGCTGGACAAAGAAGATCGGCGAGCTTGCTGGGTTTGTTGTTGCGGTCATCTTGTACACATTGCGGTATAATGCTGGAAACGAGTTTGACCAATGCCGTGCGTATCCAGACAGTCAGCTGTCAGACCAGAAGAGATCTGCTAACAACCGTTGCAGCGAATATCAGCGATGGACTCCGCAATCTCATGCTCCAGCATGCGGACTCGACTCCCTTCAGGAAGCATTATCTTGGCCGCGTTATTTCAGTTGATACCATGGCTGTTGTGCGGCACACAAAGCAGCAGAAAGCCCTAATGCGCCAGGCCTGCAGCATCGGGTACTCAGCCAGTAAACGGCGACCCACTGAACTCACTCCTGAACAGTCTGCCGCAGTGAACAGTGATCCTCGGATCCAGGAACTTCTTCGACAACGGCAAGATCTCCTTCAGGCAGCCAAGAAGTCTCCCACGGCCCGGAAGAGGCTGAAAATAATCAACAAGGATCTACAAAGCGAGAGAGCGAAGCTGCGACGAGAACGCAAGCGACAGGTTCGCAAAAGTTGGTCCCGGGAACAGGCCGTGGCGGATATCGAGCGGCAACTGTCTGGACAGACGTTCGAGGAGCCGCCCGTGCCACCATCAAACGAAGATGCCCATCCTGCTCAGAGACGCCTGCTTGAAGCTCTGACGAGCCCCGTAGCTAGCACAATCGAGGGCGAATACGACCGCCGCAATAATGCAATTCTGGCTGTCATGGCCTACTGCCCTATTCAAGAAGCACCATTACCTCCCGGCGCTAGCAGAAACATATCGACGGTCAGCAAGGGGGGTGTCTCTCAAAAGCCAAAGACCACAGGCCACCAAACAGACGACGCCCTGGGTGCTGCAATCACCTCCGTCTTCGTGATGAATAGGACGGAGCGAAGCCGTAGATGCTTCCTCTGTGTTGGAAGAGCCACCACTCTCGCGCCCTCCGACCCGGCCATCGAGCGTCTTATCAAATCATTTTACTCTCCAGGCGACTTGAGCAAGCATTTCAAACGGCACCACCTGTCCAACCTCCAAGGAGACGAAGAGTTGCATTGTCACCTATGCAAGCTATCTTTGGATCACAAAATGCATCTACAGAATCATGCTGAGACGGTGCATGGAACTGTATCAAGAGGAGGGTAGGCCGGAGTGAGTATACCTCCACACAAGCGATAGTAATGGTCGGGAGCACAAACAATAAGGGAACTAGAGGCCACTCCCGGTGGATGCATTGGATAGAGAATGGGGAATGGTAATTAGACGGACTATTCTTGCGGTGAGGGCGGAAATTGTTCTATTGTACTCTATATAATACTGGATTTGAATGTTAGTGAACCCCTAGTGATTAAAAGTTGTCCGCGTGAATACCGCCGCTGTAATCACGCGACTCTGGCCGCCCGGCAGGGTTACCGTTAGACAGTTGAGGCCGTTTCCCAGCGACAAGCGCTTCCATAACCTCGGTCTCAGAGCCGTATGGCACCTTCCACTCACTGATCTCATAGATAGCACTGCCGAGGGCGAACATCGCGCGATTCATAGTGCCGATATCATGACATTGAGATCTATCCGAGCCGGGCGAGCAGTCCTCGCAGCCGTACCAGTCGCTAGGATAGTCGTCCATTCGGTCCGAGTCGGCGAAGTCGCCTAACCTGATGCGCCACTCATCGAACAGAAAGACGTTGCGAGTCGAGAAAGCAGGGCAGGAGAAAAACAAGCTAGCCGGACATTTTCGCGAAAGAGCCCTATCACCTTCCTGGCGATGTGGGAGGAGCCAGCCAATGAGTGAGAAGCTATGATGGAGGGCATCTACGTCAGAGCTGACCACCACGAAACTGCGTTGATGCCTGGCTCACCCAGCGAGGAGAGCCAACACCAGCGGGGCTCACACGACTCACCCGAGTCGCGCGATTGGCCGGAGCGCCAGAGCCAAACTCGCATTTTCCCCAGAGTCCCGATACTCAAGGCAAGTGCGATAAATATGCCGGTGGAGGCCGCGCGGGAAATGCTCGGTAATCGATGGACTGGAAAGGCTCGGATTAGCGGCAAGGGTCGGGCCGTTCAGCCGTTGATCACCCGAACGGGCCAAATCAGGTACCCAGTGCACCTAAAGAACAAGGCGGGCGCAAATCGAGGCAATGCCGGATTGAATAACGGTCTGACTAAGCGCCAAGAACGGATGGGGGCCCAATAGAGCACGGGTCCGTACAGTCATTCTACTGGGCCCCGAACGGATGCGCCTAACCTTCCAGTTGGGCAACTCACGTCCCAGAAGGAGCATGCATTCAGACGCTGCCCGACAAAAAATCCTGAACTGACACCCGATCCCACAACATTCTCGTCTAGTTCTCTCCGTCACGAAAAAGGCAAAAACTGCAAGGTACATCCTCTGGTACCAAATCCTGGCGAAGAATTCATCTCGCGTGGACTCCCCGGTGAGATGGATGTTGCTAAGTCCCTCAGCCCCACGAGGTAATTAGGCTACCGTACCTCCGCTTCGGCTTTCCATCTAACAAGTCATCTGCGCAGCGACGACCTCTGGGCCGCCGCCGTCCGCACGCTCGGGGACGAATTGACGTCTCAGATAGATTTCAACCAGGAGACAAAGCAAAATGCGCTAGGTGAGCTGCTAGCCGCGACCGAGGAAGCGAGGACACACTTGGTCGATAGATCGTTGTCCTTCAAGCGGAAGAATGGCGAGAAGGTTATCGTGCGCGATGTCTTGGCCAAGGTGGCCAAGTGGGTCTCTCACTTCAAGGAAGTAGGCGACATTGTCGTGCAGTACGATCCAGTCCACGCTGCTCTGCCTTGGGCGGGTGTCCGGTTCCTGTTGAATGTGAGCCATGGTCTTCATCCATCCGAGGCGGCTACGTTAACATCTAAGCAGATCGCGGTAGGGGATTTGGACACATACAATACGCTGCTCGAGAGCACCGCCGACATTGCGGAATACATATGCCGAAATGCCCTTGTTGAAAGCCTGCTGAAGGGCTCTTCATCACCCGCCGCAGATGAGCTGAGCCGTGCGTTGGTCAAGTTGTACGCAGCCATCCTGGGTTATCTCGCCAGGGCAAAATCATACTACAATCAGAATACTCTCAGTGAGTCGGCACACCGCGGTCATAATTAGATACTGACCCAGTCAGAGCGCGTTCTCAAACATGGAGTTCTTGCCTCGTCCGACTTGGAGTCAACCTTTACTGCCATCGGTAAAGCCCAGAAAGATGTGGACCGTTGTTCTACCAATTTCAATTTGGAAGGTCCGCCACCACTCATCATCACCATGCACCTTTGCTCACACTACAGAAGCCCAGCTGAAAATGCATGACGACCTCAAGCACATGCTGAAGCATTTCGATGCCCCGGTAAACCGCTGGGACGAGGCTCTTAATGTCATCACGGATCAACTCGATGGTAAATCTCCAGTCCGGAATATCTTGCGATTGCTAACTCGCCCAGCGGAAAAAAGGCGGAAGATATTGCATTGGATATCAGCCGAGCCCTACAGACAACACCACGAACAGACGAAGAGTGAGGTTTTGGAGGGCACAGGAAAGTGGCTTCTCCAAGACCCAACTTTCCTGCGGTGGAAGAACGAAAGCGCTTCGTCGATTCTATGGCTTCGCGGCATCCCAGGCTCCGGCAAGAGCAAGCTGACGTACGTAAGGAACAACTTGAGATATTCCGATCTAATTGTAAACTACAGGTCCATCGTTGTTGAGGACGCCCAGGATGCTTTCCAAAGAAACCAGACCCCAGCTCCGGTGTATTTCTACTGTTCCCGCAACCCAGCTGTGCCTGGACGCTCCGATCCTTCCAGGATAGCGGCTGCTATTGCGAGACAGCTGTCGACTCCTCAAGCCGGAGGATCACTTCTTGAAGCGGCAGTCGAGGCGTACAAACAACGGGAAGCTGACGCCTTCGCATCTGGGCCCCTTCGTCTTGTCGAAAGCAAGGACCTGATCCTCAAACTACTTGACCGATACAAGGGCGCGACAATGACGATTGTGATTGACGCCCTAGACGAATGCAACGAGGCAACTCGAGCCAGTCTTCTGGATACACTAGACGACCTCCTAAAGGCATCTCCATGCCTGTTAAAGATCTTCGTGTCAAGCCGGAATGACCAAGACATTGTCTATAAACTGGACAACTACCCCAACTTGGACCTCTCGTCCAACCGCAACT
This sequence comes from Thelonectria olida, assembly GCA_020736575.1. NCBI lineage: Eukaryota > Fungi > Ascomycota > Sordariomycetes > Hypocreales > Nectriaceae > Thelonectria > Thelonectria olida. The sequence goes on from JAGPYM010000068.1 coordinate 24,361, forward strand.
CGGCAGACATCAACCTGTTCGTACAGTCGGAGACAAAACGCCTTGTCAACAATGGGTCTCTGCTAAGGTTCAGCATGAGAAAGGAAGAATTGCGAAACAAAATCATCCACGAGCTCACATCCAATGCGGATGGCATGTCAGTCTTTCACCGTATCAGCGTGGTCGCAGAGAACTTACGAAATCAGGTTCCGCTGGGTCAGCCTACAATTACAGGCACTTCAACAACATCGCACTGACGAGGCGATTCTTGAGAGACTTGGACGGTTACCTAGGACATTGGCAGAGCTATACCAAGAGGTTCTTTCAAAAATCGAAAATTTCGAGGCCGAGGCAGACAGGCAATTAGCTAGGAATGCTCTTAGCTGGATGCTCTGTAGCCGGGAACAACTCCGATCGGACGACTTCCTAGCCGCTGTGTCCGTCACTAAGGATCGATCCACCTCCGCAATCTCGAGAGACCAGCTCTTACACCTGTGCTGCAACCTGGTCAATTTCGATTCCACCCTTGACGCGTTTCGGTTCTCTCACTTATCGGTCAGAGAGTTCCTCGAAGATCAAGAGATGTATGGGACGGGATCCGTGAACGCAATCGTGGCGGAAGCCTGTCTTTTTCACATCGTAGGAGTAACACCTGAGATTGAGCCACCGACTCCGCTTCTGGAGTACTCATCCTGCTTCTGGGCAGAGCATGCACAAGCAGCCGCTGAGCAAAGGCAAGCACGACTTGGCGATATCCTACCCAGGTTTTTATCTGGAGAGCAGGATCGATCTTCCTACTTTTACTGGTGGAATAGGTTGGTTGAGGGATTCGTTTCAGATCAGTCACTCAGGTCACGCAGAGACTGGAAAACTACGACCAAACTCGAGGCTTCCATGTCCTATACACCTTCGATTATCCTCGTAGTTTGCGCGTTCAACTTGTACGGTGTTCTCAGTCCGGGACAGTGGAGACAGCTAGCGCGAAGAAGGCCCAAAAACAAACATGGCGCCACGCACCAAGAAGTTGCGGTCCGCTACGGTGGCCCTGAAATTCTTAAATGGCATTTCAGCAACAAAATTCCTTTTCAAATGACCGGCAAAACCGTCAAGGCTGCAGCTGAGAACGAGGACAACGGCGAGGAGGTGATGGCGCTGCTTCTCGACAAGCGCGGGGCCGAGATCCAGATCACTGAGGACGTCCTCAAAGCTGCGGCTCAGAACGAGAATTGTGGCGAGAAAGTGATGGCGCTGCTTCTCGACAAGCGCGGGGCCGAGATCCAGATCACTGAGGACTTCGTTAAAGCTGCAGCTCAGAACCGGAATCGTGGCGAGGAGGTGATGGCGCTGCTTCTCGACAAGCGCGGGGCCGAGATCCAGATCACTAAGGACGTTATTAAAGCTGCAGCTAGGAACTGGCATAGTGGCGAGAAGGTGATGGCGCTGCTTCTCGACAAGCGCGGGGCCGAGATCCAGATCACTGAGGACATCATTATAACAATCGCAAGGCATTTCGACGAAACTACATTTAGCAGCCTTCTCAACAAGCGCGGGGCCGAGATCCAGATCACTGAGGACGTCGTCAAAGCTGCGGCTCAGAACGAGAAACGTGGCGAGAAGGTGATAGCACTGCTTCTCGACAAGCGCGGGGCCGAGATCCAGATCACTGAGGACGTCGTCAAAGCTGCAGCTCAGAACCGGAATCGTGCCGAGGAGGTGATGACGCTACTTCTCGACAAGCGCGGGGCCGAGATCCAGATCACTAAGGACGTTATTAAAGCTGCAGCTAGGAACTGGCATAGTGGTGAGAAGGTGATGGCGCTGCTTCTCGACAAGTGTGGGGCCAAGATGCAGATCACTGAGGACATCATTATAACAATCGCAAGGCATTTCAACGAAACTACATTCAGCAGCCTTCTCAACAACCGCGGGGCCGAGATCCAGATCACTGAGGACGTCGTCAAGGCTGCGGCTGGGAACGAGAACAACAGCGAGAAGGTGATGGCGCTACTTCTCGACAAGTGTGGGGCCAAGATGCAGATCACTGAGGATGTTATTACAACAATCGCAAGGCATTTCAATGAAACTACATTTAGCAGCCTTCTCGACAAGCGCGGGGCCGAGATCCAGATCACTGAGGACGTCGTTAAAGCTGCGGCTGGGAACTGGTATCGTGGTGAGAAGGTGATGGCGGTGCTTCTCGACAAGTGTGGGGCCGAGATGCAGATCACTGAGGACATCATTATGACAATCGCAAGGCATATCGACGAAACTACATTTAGCAGCCTTCTCGACAAGCGCGGGGCCGAGATCCAGATCACTGAGGACGTCGTCAAAGCTGCAGCTCAGAACCGGAATCGTGGCGAGAAGGTGATGGCGCTGCTTCTCGACAAGCGCGGGGCCGAGATCCAGATCACTGAGGACGTCGTCAAAGCTGCAGCTCAGAACCGGAATCGTGGCGAGGAGGTGATGGCACTACTTCTCGATGAGCGCGGGGCCGAGATCCAGATCACTGAGGACATCATCGAAGCTGCGGCTGAGAACGAGGACAACGGCGAGGAGGTGATGGCGCTGCTTCTCGACAAGCGCGGGGCCGATATCCAGATCACTGAGGGCGTCCTCAAAGCTGCGGCTCAGAACAAGAATCGTGGCGAGAAGGTGATGGCGCTGCTTCTCGACAAGCGCGGGGCCGAGATCCAGATCACTGAGGACGTCGTCAAAGCTGCAGCTCAGAACCGGAATCGTGGCGAGGAGGTGATGGCGCTGCTTCTCGACAAGCGCGGAGCCGAGATCCAGATCACTGAGGACATCGTCAAAGCTGCGGCTCAGAACGTGTATCGTCGCAAGGAGATGATGGCGCTGCTTCTCGACAAGTGTGGGGCAGAGATGCAGATCACTGAGGACGTTATTACAACAATCGCAAGGCATTTCGATGAAACTACATTTAGCAGCCTTCTCGACAAGCGCGGGGCTGACATCCAGATCACTGAGGCCGTCGTTACAACAATCGCAAGGCATATCGACGAAACTACATTTAGCAGCCTTCTCGACAAGCGCGGGGCCGAGATCCATATCACTGAGGACGTCATTAAAGCTGCGGCTCAGAACGTGTATCATCGCAAGGAGATAATGGCGCTGCTTCTCGACAAGTGTGGGGCCAAGATCCAGATCACTGAGGACATCATTACAACAATCGCAAGGCATATCGACGAAACTACATTTAGCAGCCTTCTCGACAAGCGCGGGGCCGAGATCCAGATTACTGAGGACGTCGTCAAAGCTGCGGCTCAGAATGGGAATCGTGGCAAGGAGGTGATGGCGCTGCTTCTCAACAAGCGCGGGGCCGAGATCCAGATCACTGAAGACGTCGTCAAAGCTGCGGCTCAGAACGAGAATCATGGCGAGAAGGTGATGGCGCTGCTTCTCAATAAGCGCGGGGCCGAGATCCAGATCACTGAAGACGTCATCAAAGCTGCAGCTGGGAACCGGGATAGTGGCGAGGAGGTGATGGCACTACTTCTCAACAAGCGCGGGGCCGAGATCCAGATCACTGAGGACGTCGTCAAAGCTGCGGCTGGGAACTGGTATCGTGGCAAGGAGATGATGGCGCTGCTTCTCGACAAGCGCGGGGCCGAGATCCAGATCACTGAGGACATCGTCAAAGCTGCGGCTGGGAACGGGTATCGTGTCGGGTATCGTGGCGAGGACGTGATGGCGCTGCTTCTCGACAAGCGCGGGGCCGAGATCCAGATCACTGAGGACGTCGTCAAGGCTGCGGCTCAGAACGAGAACAACGGCGAGAAGGTGATGGCGCTGCTTCTCGATAAGCGTAGGCCGGAGATCCAGGTCACTGAGGACGTCGTCAAAGCTGCGGCTCAGACCGGGAATCGTGGAGAGAAGGTGATGGCGCTGCTTCTCGACGAGTGCGGGGCCAAGATGCAGATCACTGAGGATGTCATTACAATAATCGCAAGGCATTTCGACGAAACTACATTTAGCAGCCTTCTCGATAAGCGCGGGGCCGAGATCCAGATCACTGAGGGCGTTGTCAAAGCTGCGGCTCAGAATGGGAATCGTGGCAAGGAGGTGATGGCGCTGCTTCTCAACAAGCGCGGGGCCGAGATCCAGATCACTGAAGACGTCGTCAAGGCTGCGGCTCAGAACGAGAATCGTGGCGAGAAGGTGATGGCGCTGCTTCTCGATAAGCGCGGGGCCGAGATCCAGATCACTGAGGGCGTTGTCAAAGCTGCGGCTCAGAACGGGAATCGTGGCAAGGAGGTGATGGCGCTGCTTCTCGATAAGCGCGGGGCCGAGATCCAGATCACTGAGGGCGTTGTCAAAGCTGCGGCTCAGAACGGGAATCGTGGCAAGGAGGTGATGGCGCTGCTTCTCAACAAGCGCGGGGCCGAGATCCAGGTCACTGAAGACGTCGTCAAGGCTGCGGCTCAGAACGAGAATCGTGGCGAGAAGGTGATGGCGCTGCTTCTCGATAAGCGCGGGGCCGAGATCCAGATCACTGAGGGCGTTGTCAAAGCTGCGGCTCAGAACGGGAATCGTGGCAAGGAGGTGATGGCGCTGCTTCTCGACAAGCGCGGGGCCGAGATCCAGGTCACTGAAGACGTCGTCAAGGCTGCGGCTCAGAACGAGAATCGTGGCGAGAAGGTGATGGCGCTGCTTCTCGATAAGCGCGGGGCCGAGATCCAGATCACTGAGGGCGTTGTCAAAGCTGCGGCTCAGAACGGGAATCGTGGCAAGGAGGTGATGGCGCTGCTTCTCGACAAGCGCGGGGCCGAGATCCAGGTCACTGAAGACGTCGTCAAGGCTGCGGCTCAGAACGAGAATCGTGGCGAGAAGGTGATGGCGCTGCTTCTCGACAAGCGCGGGGCCGAGATCCAGATCACTGAGGACATCGTCAAAGCTGCGGCTCAGAATGGGAATCGTGGCAAGGAGGTGATGGCGCTGCTTCTCAATAAGCGCGGGGCCGAGATCCACATCACTGAGGACGTCCTCAAGGCCGCGGTTGGGAACGAGAGAAGCGCGGAAGTTGTTGCTTTGCTTTTGACAAAACGCGGGATCGACACCATTGCCGCCATTACGGACAACGTGTGCTTCACTGCGGCTGCTTCCGGGCAGCTGGACGCTCTTCGGTTCCTTTGCCAACAGATTCCGCCTAAGACTGTCGATCCGAGTTGGAATTCTATTGCTCGTTTCTATCACGCAGCAGAGCATGGCGATGTGGACCGAGTCAAACAATTGCTGCAGGAACCAATCCCAACAGATACAAAAAACAGCCGCGGTCAAACTCCTCTTTGGATTGCAGCATTCAACAGGCGAACTGACGTTGTGAAAATCCTGGCACGAGAAAAAAACGTTAATGTCGACTCTTTATCCGCCTCTGGTCAGTCACCGATTTTCTGGCCTTCCGCTTATGGTTATGAGGATGTCGTCGACATCCTCGTGTCCGTTGGAGCGAAATCACACTTTATTGATGCTAATGGACGAACCGCTGTCTCTATGGCGAGACAGAACGGACATGAAAGAATCGTCCGAGTTCTCGACGCACAATCGGCACAGCGCCGTGAAAGCGTGTCAGTTGGACATAGGCTTTGGTGGAGACGATTGTTACTCTGTGCTGCCCTGATCTTCCTGGGTTTTATCTTTGGCGCCGGCATGCTCGATAAATATCATCAGACTCGTACACCTGAGAATTCGGGGGCCGGCTTCTGCTTATTTCGTTTGGGATGATGGACTTTTCAATGGAGAATATTAATTCTACTCAAGTATTACCCCCCTGGTTACTAGTTAAGCGAGTATTCCACTAACACTATCAACTAGACCAACGGGGCTTGTCGTCGGGACTTCAAAAGCCTTCCTGGCTTCTGCAACCATTTGGAAAGTGAGTCTACTGGATTCATCCGATTCGAGCAAGTCCAGAGAAACATCGGTGACATTGTGCGGGGCAATCGTCTTACCACCTTGGAAGGGGATGAAAATAGTAGTGACTGCATGGTGACGTTTTTGTTTACCTTGGGACGGTTGGAGGCAACGCATAGCTTAATTGAACTAGAAGAAAGATTATTAGTTTCCTAATACTGGTTGGTTGTCCCTCTTGGCACTATGACGGCTGTACATTGGCTGTAGAGATTGAGGCCACTAGCTTCTTGGTCATTTGATATCTCCCAAACACTAAAGGCAAGCTGGCTCGGCGGATCTTCGCGTATAGTCTAGAGATCCTAAATCTCAGGTACAAAATATACATACTAAGACTGCTGACTGCGAACATCAATGGGCTGCGACTTGGCGTAACATGGCAAGCGCCTTGATGGAATAGATACTTGTGCTCATTCACTCTGCGGAGTTGCATTATCTCTCAATAGAGCGATGTACCATCCTTTTCCTTGTGCCTTTAATTGCATAGACGCTAACCGGGAATCTCGCTTAATATTCTCCTATACCCACCGAACAATATGATTAAAGCACCCTAGATCGAATTGCAAATGGAATTGTGTCCGGAGTCGGCATTTCTGGGTCATCGGCCCGGACATATGTGACGGACAAGTGGGGACTGTCCGGAAGGCGGCGCCGAGTAGCCTGTGAAGAACTTGATCTGGGCTGCCATTTAGGTCAATCGATAGACCTTAACAACTGCCGAAAGACCCGTCGTGGGTAGCTGGTACTAGAAGCAGCATTCACACCGATCTACCTTTGTCTTGAAACAGTTCTTGCAATACCGTTGAAGATTGTGTACATTTCTTATCAGGTTGATAAATCGACTTGCTTTCTCATGTGTGCGGGCTTAGTCACATAACTTCTGTCGTTTACCCTTTTCCTCTTGGCAGTCTTGCCCCCTCTCCTTGCCCATCCGTTTCCTCCTTGGCTGTTCTGGCGCAACGACCAACGCGTCACTCGTCCACGCTGAACACAAGAGGCTTACAGCTTCAGCCCTTAGTTCTCCCGAGTCATAATTATCCTCATCTCCAGAAATAATAGGTCGACCGAGCATACGGCGGCGGGCATGTCTGATGACAAGCGGACCGCAGCTATGCCCATCGTTCTGTCGCAGCGTTTCCTGATCATCCCCATCAGTTAGATTCTAGCTTCGCACCGTTGTCCTGGAGATACACACCTTCTCGATGTACCGAAGATGGGGAAACTCTTTGCACATGCCGTCTACTAACCAATTAGCTCCTGTTTCCCCCTTGGCTAGAGGTATTTGTCGCATACCTTAGCAATCTGAACGGTGGAAACGCGGCTTGGTCCTTCTGTTAAATTCTCTCCGCATCCACCAAGCAACCCGTCGCGTCGTTTCGCGTCTTCGGGCTTTACTAAAACAAGCTAGCCCATGAACTGCCTTGCTGCCTGGCGGAGAGCGAACACCGGCGGGCTTTTCCCAAGAGTCCCGATACTCAAGGCAGTGCGATAAATATGCCGGTGGAGGCCGCGCGGGAAATGCTCGCTAATCGATGGGCTGGAAGGGCTCGGATTAGCGGGCAAGGGTCGGTCGGAAACTGTGGCGCTGAGATTGTGCGAAGATGAGTATTTGCAACCATCGCCCACCAGGAAATGTTTGGAGGTGCGATACGCCTGACAAGCTTGAGCAAGAAGCATGATAGACCCACCTCTTCAGAAAGCCGTGTTGGCTGTACAATTAGCGATGCAAACTTCGAGGGCGACCCAGACAATGTTGAGCTCACTCACTTCTACAGAGCCTTTTCAAGGCGTAGCACATCCTACGGTAGCACGGGAAGATACCTTGGAGATGGTGCACCTCAGAGGAGCATATCAGATCCCCATCGAGGGGAATAGGAGTGCTGTCGGGCCACATGGCCTGCCACATGATGCCCTAGGGTCCATGCGTTAAAGACGATTCCTTAGGAAACTTCCAGGAAGATGATGGCAAATTTTTGTACTATATAGGGGATGCCCCTAGACTCTGTACTTTGCAAAGGTAGTAGAAGAAGAGAGGAAAAGAACTAGAACTCTGCAATACCATGATATAAAGCCTGCAGCAGCTTAACGACGGCCTCGTGTCCTCCCTCGGCGGCATACGACAGCGACGTCCGGCCGTACTTGTCTCTTGAGTCGACGTCGGCGCCCTTATCGAGCAGCAGCTTCACAACAGCCTCATGCCCTTCCACGGCGGCATAAAATAGCGGCGTCCAGCCATACTCGGCATATTTTGAGTTGACGTCGGCGCCCTTGTCGAGCAGCAGCTTCACAACAGCCTCGTGCCCTTCCACGGCGGCATACGATAGCGGCGTCCAGCCATCCTGATCCTTCAAGTCGATATCAGCGCCCTTATCAAGCAGCAGCTTCACAACAGCCTCGTGCCCTCCCGCGGCGGCATACGATAGCGGCGTCCAGCCATCCTGATCCTTCAAGTCGATATCAGCGCCCTTATCAAGCAGCAGCTTCGCGACGGCCTCGTGTCCTTCCTCGACGGCATACGATAGCGGCGTCCGGCCATACTCATCCTCCGAGTCGACGTCGGCGCCATTATCGAGCAACAGCTTCACAACAGCCTCGTGCCCTCTGCGGGCCGCCCACGAGAGCGGCGTCCGGCCATACTCATCCTTCAAGTCGATATCGGCGCCCTTATCAAGCAGCAGCTTCACAACAGCCTGGTGCCCTTCCACGGCGGCATAAAATAGCGGCGTCCAGCCATACTCGGCATATTTTGAGTTGACGTCGGCGCCCTTGTCGAGCAGCAGCTTCACAACAGCCTCGTGCCCTTCCACGGCGGCATACGATAGCGGCGTCCAGCCATCCTGATCCTTCAAGTCGATATCAGCGCCCTTATCAAGCAGCAGCTTCACAACAGCCTCGTGCCCTCCCGCGGCGGCATACGATAGCGGCGTCCAGCCATCCTGATCCTTCAAGTCGATATCAGCGCCCTTATCAAGCAGCAGCTTCACAACAGCCTGGTGCCCTCCCACGGCGGCCCACGACAGCGGCGTCTGGCCCCAGTTATCTTTCAAGTCAACGTCGGCGCCCTTGTTGAGCAGCAGCTTGATGACCCCATGGAAGACCCCGGAGCACGCGATATGAAGAGGCGATCGTCCAAAGACATCTATGATAGTTATAGACTTGTTGAATAGATGGGGAGCGTGCATATTCTCTCCAATACCAAGGTCAAGACCAACATGCAGTAGAGACCGTCCTAGCATGTCTTGCTGTCCGATAAGGTGTTGTTGACTTGAAATTAATGGCAGGAATGCACTCGCTTCAGTCAGTAGTAGAAGGTTGTGCAACGGAGGCATTGGTAGGACCTCACGACCATGAATAGTCTTTAAGCGTTGTATGCTTTCGCCATGAATATCGCAATATTTCTGCATCTCGACGGACCAGTGGGAGGATTCTACTAAATCGATAAGCCGAACTTCTTGCATCGTCAGCGCTGCGCCAATATCGCCAATACTTCGCGCCCGGTCGACGACGTCTGCCGAGACTCTGGCTTGCTGATACATTTGCTCGCATTTAAGACGGGAGTCTTCGGTCGCAAGCAAAAGGGTCAGAGAGGAGAGAGCGACAAAAGGATGTCCAGAAGAAGGGGATTCGTCCAGATACGACTTGATATCGGAAATAACTAATGCCTCTTCTTCTGTAATCCAGCGGAAGACATTCGCTATGGCCTCCGGTTCGCGGCACGATCCAAATAATGTCATCCTCGCGTCGATGATGGCGCGGGCAGACTTGGCGTAGAGATTTAGTCGTCTAAGCCACGCGACTCTCAGCGACCTAGTTAGTGATTGTAAGCCGGGGAAGCATATCAAGCAGACGCCGTTAAGAGCATACAGGTCGCGGAATTTTTGAATGCTGTCGGTGCTTGCTACCTCGCCACTGGGGCTAGGCGGCAAGCATTTAGATCCCGCAGCCCGCTGGTTTTCCGAGCACTCATACCCCTTCTCGATGCATCGCTCGCATTTCTGAGGCCATACTCGGTCGGTCGGCTTACACTAAAAATGATGACGTGTCGGCTGGTGTTCCTGGAAGGAATTGACGCCACGTACCTTTTGCTTGGCTTCCCGACATCGATGACATTTTTCATAATTAAGGCGTCGCCTCTTTCTCGGAGCCTGGTCCATGTGTGATCGATCTGGATGCCACGAGTTCGGGAGCGATGTGGAGGCCGTTTTGAAATTCTTTGGTCGTCGCAGTATCGCAGTGAAAAGCGGGCGACCAGGCCGATTTTAAGGGATTTTTTAGTCTACTGATGAACGGGCTGGCCAATGACGCACTGTCGCAGTCGACGTGCCGAATGAATGGGTGGCAGCCAATGGCGCCCTGCTGGTGAACAAGGAGGAGACGGATACGCTGCCCCACTGGAGGCTCCGAGCAAACCTTGGAGACGACGCAGCCCTGCTACCGCTGCGGGAACAACCAAGCCCCTGTGCCCCGTTCAAGCTCCGTCCCCAGAGGAACAAGCCAATGAAAAATCTCCGTAGCAAGGCCACAAGGACCTGAAGTGGGTCAATAGTACATACCGACGCAATGCCACGCCCTCCTCCACAGCCGGGTGGAGCGGATCGCCCTTGCTCCTTGTTGCTCTTGTTGCTCACTCTGATGAGTGAGTTGCGATGTCATGGTGTCGGACCTAAACAAGCCGCAATATGGAATAGGCCTTTTCTGAGCTGTCATTGGAGCTCTCGCTCAATTGGCGCTGACCAACGTTGGAGTCGTCCTAGTTAGTTGCTGTTGTTTTCAACAGCAACCCGAGAATGGGACTTCTGGCAAGTAGTCAGCGTGGCTTAACGTTATTTACTTTGTAGATAACTCGGTCTTGGACGGAATGTGGTGAGCCTTAGATTGAGGAGGTCGGGCTTCAGCTGGAAGGGGGCAGCCCGTCCACTCGAGAGCGCCTTCGAGACCCATATGTGGAGCAAGACGGTGTCGGCTTGTCCAACCAGAATTCTCATATCTCGACAGCAGATCCTGGTTGGCCCATGACCACCACACACTTTGACGCAGGCTCTGAAGACCAATCGCGCACTGGCGCACTGGGCCCAAGTAATCTCGGAAACGCTAGACGACGGTTTACGGTTTTGTCATGCGGGGGGTGGGGGCCATGTATCATGCATTCCCCACTACAATTGGACGACAGGGACCAATCGTAATCTGCATGACAGCGGTGCTTGCTCTCCTCACCGTAAAATCGAAAATCTGCCAAGATCGAGATCTGAAAATACAACTTTTTCGTGCTATATCTGGCTATTTAAGGGATATCTTTGCCATCCCGAGTCTGCATACTCACCGATAAAATTTCTTCCCTGTTCAAAATCCTAACTCCATCCACCCCTCAACTTAATCTCTATGGCCCCATGGCATTATCCAACGAAGCAATCATCGCCATTGTCGGCATTGTGATGGGGATCCCTACGGTAGCGATGTTTCTGTGGGGGCTTTGGAGAAAGCTCAAGCCTGGCTCCCCCAATCCGTCTAGTTCGTCTCCCCACAGGTCTTCCTACTCTCCAACGCCGATATAGCTAATATGAGGGTAGCTTCAGACGATCCAGAGTCTATGCCACTTACCAGAAGGAGTCCAACAAGAATCAATGTGCTTCCCACCGAAATACGCTTCGTGTTTGCGCCCCGAGAATAGAGAGAGAATGTAAAGGTCCAGCCTGGCTATCACGGTTTTGTTAGCGCGCCTTGCCGATGGGAACAGTTGAAGTTGCGTACTACGGTACACGTTAATGACACACTCTTTTCCCTGTATCGCCATTTTCCTTCTATATAGCCTAGATAGAATAAATCATCATACCCGTAGGTGTGAGGGTGTCACTATCCGTCTAGGTCCTCTCAGTTTGCGTGCTACTGATGTCCCACCTCTCTACCACCATGTACCCGAAAATCCGTATTTCATCCAATAAGTACCTACCCCAAATTAAAGGGGTTTGAACTGTTGATGGTCGGTGGCGCCTTCGGCAAGTTGCGCCTCTTCATTTGAAGCCTGAGCCCTCCCCATAGCGGTGGGAGTTGAGCTGGTTCCCGCCCAGGGTTCCCGTGGAACAATCGGAACAGGGCTCGGAAGTGCGGTGACGAGTGGGGTTATGGCCTCTGGGGATGTTTGGTAAGTAGGTCCGATTTGATAGTGCATATGATACGTATTTAGATGTGGAACGCAACTTACGGAACCGTATCTATCGGCGTCTTATACGTCGACGGGTTATGGGCCGAGAATTCGTCACCAGGATCGCGGGGCGCTCGTTCTTCGTGGTGATGGAGCTGGGATAAGTTGGGGTTTAACAAGGGTTGGCTGCTGGTAGATGCCCCGGTGCCGTAGGGGAGAGTGGATGCGGGGCTTAGCGGCGTGACATTCTTAACCGTTTCGTCCAAGATGTTTGCACTGGTTCTTATGCCTGTCTGCTGAAAGAATGATTCTTTGTCCAAGTAATGATTGGGGGTGCGGTTGTGTGCCGTCTTGCGAATTTCCAAGACCAAAATAACGGCACAAAGCAGGACAAGAATGACTACGAGAACGAGGGTGGCCCGAGAAAGACTGGATTCAGCAATGGTACTTTTTGGCGTCGGTGGTTCATTGGTTACAGCACGCTGATTGAGGCGACTGATGGGAGCTACGTCAATGTGCGGAGGTGGTGGTAGCGATGCCCTGACGACGTCCTTGCACTTTGGCGTTGCTGAGCCCGCTGCCTAGGAGGGGAGCCGCGGTATTAGCCCAGTGCTGTACATAAGTACCCGGAAATTGTCAATTGGGGAGAGAAAAGTCAGAACATACCAGATCGGCTTTGCACTGGTTAAGATAGTCCTTCAGTGCGGTCCATCTTGCAAGGTCAAGTGCCTTTTGTGAGAGACCTTGACTGTTAAATCCGGGGAGGAGGGCAATGATTGCGACAATCATGCTAACCACAGTTATAAACCAGCTGGTCACAGCCATACTATGGCTGAGCAACCATGCTTTGATGTGGCTAGTGCGAGATGGGGTGGACTTGGGAGTGGGAGGGGTGCGGGGTGTATATGGCGAGTTATTAGTCGCCATCTGGGATCGAGTGGGAGCTTCTTAGAGGAATGGATTGTGCTTCTAAAGATCGCTCGGAGGTGGGTTAATTGCTAGAGTGACTGGAATATGGTCGCTGTGAATAAGAATGAGGAGAAAATATCTAAGCTTGAGACGGGAGGATGAGATTTATGAATAATTGGAACAGTAATAATCGGGAGAAAGTGTAACGATATACATGTACCACGATGCTATCATTTCACCCTGCAACCTGGAAGTGATCTTGTGGACCCTGGAGTTTGATGACGTCTCATTGGTGAGCTTCAGGGCAACTCCACGTTGGTGAAGGCTGTGCCTTTGCTTTGCTCGGCCATGTGGGGCCAAGCGGGGGAAACCAGGAGCCCAATTACACTCCTCTCTATCAAGTTCGGTAGCACGACTCAACATCCCGTCTCTTTTCTCCACGCCACTCTCCCTCTGTCGTCATCCCATCGTCGCGCCGCGTATCGCATCGCCTCTGTAGCCTCCATTGCTCCAGGGCTGCTCATCGGGCCTTGGCTCCGGAGCCTGTCAACCTCCCGTACCAATACCAATCGCCCTGGTTGCTCCCCTGCTTCCTTGTCCAGCACAAGTCGCGTCCCCTGGTCGCCTTTCCCTTCTTCCTTGTCTCCGTGGTTAAGGTTCGCATCCCCTGCTTTCCCTCCTGACTTTTCGAACCGTCCCCATAAAAATTGCTAATTAAAAACAGAATGGCTCAAGACGACCACGCCCAGAGTCACGACTCTGGAATGCTGTGCCGGGCTCTCCTTGAGTAGCCCCTAAGTATAGTTTCCATATAACCTGGCATGATGAGGAACTTGGGAGCTGTCTCCGTGACTCTCCATGATTGAAATGCGCCTCGGTGGACAGTCCTCAGCGCTTTTACTCCAGATCTTTGCGCACAGGCACTGTGTCCAACCACGGTGCTATGCCTCGATTGACCCACACATCCATGGATCCGGCGCCTTTGATCGAGGGGTCGGTCTCTTGTTTCCACTTCACCTCATTGCATCGCATCGCATCAACTACTCGTCACCGCACTCACCTAGTCCATCTGCTCTCGAACCTCACTCACGAGCGTCCTCCCTCCATCTAGAATCTGACCGTGTCTCATTCATGGCTCCTCTCATCAGCCGTCTTCTTCACCACTCAAGGTCCTTCGATTCCCTTCGTCGAGCCCCTAACTCGCCAACTGCACCTTGTTTCCCCGTTGCCGTCGGGACCAGATGCCCAAGATAGCCTTGGTTTGCAAATAATGCTATATAAGATTGAGCGCATCCTGGTGCCACGATTGTCCCAGATGACTATTAGCATTAAAATTTCTATTTCCCATAGACTCTAGAAGAATGTTAAACATTTCCGCGACGGCCAGACCGCACGACGGATAAGAATTCAACGTCAGACCTCATCACAACCAGTGGCAGAATCCACAAACCCAAGGAGAAGAGACCCAGCCGGCTCCACCACAAGGATCCTGACCAAGGTATAAAATCAACCGGGGGGGAAGGCCCGGGTTGCACGACGGGATCAGTGTCGATAAGAAACCAGAATATTCGAATAGGTCATGCAAGAGACTGGTCAGGCCAAGGCGCGATCACTAAACTGCTCTGCCTATAGCGCGACTTCCTGGGAAGTCGCTCCAGGCCGTCTGGAGGCAAGAGGTGGTAGGGGCAGCTTGCCTTGCGAATCGGAGAATACCTGGTCGACCAAGATATTTTAGAGCTTGGTAAGATTTTGGTTCATGCTTACGCGCACATGGCTGGGTATCATTCCCGGGCACCTCGTCACGTCTTCGAGCGCGATACGGCCACTCTCATCCTTGCTAGTGTTCTTTGCACATAGGGATCAATCACTCTCACATGTCCTTAACGCACAGAGCCGAGCACTTACTGTTCTCCTATACCCACCGAACAATATGATTAAAGCACCCTAGATCAATTGCAAGTGGAATTGTGCCCGGAGTCGGCATTTCTGGGTCATCGGCCCGGACATATGTGACGGACAAGTGGGGAGTGTCTGGAAGGCGGCGCCGAGTAGCCTGTGAAGAACTTGATCTGTGCTGCCATTTGGGTCAATCGATAGACCTTAACAACTGCCGAAAGACACGTCGTGGGTAGCTGGTACTAGAAGCAGCATTCACACCGATCTACCTTTGTCTTGAAACAGTTCTTGCAATACCGTTGAAGATTGTGTACATTTCTTATCAGGTTGATAAATCGACTTGCTTTCTCATGTGTGCGGGCTTAGTCACATAACTTCTGTCGTTTACCCTTTTCCTCTTGGCAGTCTTGCCCCCTCTCCTTGCCCATCCGTTTCCTCCTTGGCTGTTCTGGCGCAACGACCAACGCGTCACTCGTCCACGCTGAACACAAGAGGCTTACAGCTTCAGCCCTTAGTTCTCCCGAGTCATAATTATCCTCATCTCCAGAAATAATAGGTCGACCGAGCATACGGCGGCGGGCATGTCTGATGACAAGCGGACCGCAGCTATGCCCATCGTTCTGTCGCAGCGTTTCCTGATCATCCCCATCAGTTAGATTCTAGCTTCGCACCGTTGTCCTGGAGATACACACCTTCTCGATGTACCGAAGATGGGGAAACTCTTGTGCACATGCCGTCTACTGACAAATTAGCTCCTGTTTCCCCCTTGGCTAGGGGTATTTGTCGCATACCTTAACATCTGCGTTTTCCCTAATGCTCATTGAGTCGTAGTGATAGATGGAGCCTTCCCTCTCGTTGATCTCGAGGAGGCTGAAGTGGTTTTGGCGCTGGAAGAGCGGGTAAAAGCACACCAAGTGGCTCTGTGCTTCGGCCTGGCGGTGCCATTCTGTCATCTGCTTGGCAGCCCTCTCGAACGGGCGTGGTATTGCAGTGTGGGCTCGAGTTTGCCGATG
This sequence comes from Thelonectria olida, assembly GCA_020736575.1. Classification (NCBI taxonomy): domain Eukaryota; kingdom Fungi; phylum Ascomycota; class Sordariomycetes; order Hypocreales; family Nectriaceae; genus Thelonectria; species Thelonectria olida. Next base: position 40,225 of record JAGPYM010000068.1, read on the forward strand.
AATGGGAACCGAAAAGCCAACTCGAACGAAAGACAATTTGTCAGACAGGTGCAGGCAAGCGAGAATGATCTCCTCATTGAGCCAAGTTGTTGCCCCAAGCCTTCGGAGTGAGTGTTTTTGGAACCTAAAATCGATACCATTGACGAGGAGCATGTTGCCGGTGGTTGACTGCTGTACTTTCTCATAGAAGGCGTCAAGCTCTTCACATCCAGTAGATGAGCCCGGATCTGAAACTAACAAGCCTTCGCTCTCCAAATCGTCGCGAAATTTGTCTTGGTTCGTCCTGCCTGTCTCTAGAAGCAGTGACATTTGTTCCGTGAGGAGTTTCAAGACAGACATCTTCTCTGGGCTGCCTAGTAGCTTTCTAATCAGTGTGTTTAACACAGACTCTGGTGACTTCGCGAGTCGCCTGCTTCAGGATTAGCCAGTCATCTCGACCCTCTGAAAGTTGCTCACCACGCATTCTTGAGTAGGACGCCAGAACCGAGTTCCTCCATCAGCCGAGACCACTTCCGCCCACGGGCTAAGTGCGTGCTGAGGTTTTTGCGGCGTCGTTCCCATAATTCTTTCTTAGTCTTGTCAGCCTCGGGCTTAGGACCAAGAATTCTTCCCGACACTGCTTTCGCGGCTTTCTGGCCCGTTGCGTGCTCTGCACATTCCATCAGCTGTACTTGAGACGCGTGCCATCTGGCAAAGGCAGTGGCAGTCAGGGCATAGCGAATTGATCCTTTGGATCGCTCGGTGTGCCCTGCTTCCACAAGGGAAACCCACTCCGAGCCGTCCGACCACTTCGTACCGTCCTTGTATGGCTCGTTGCCGAGCGAGGCGAAGAGAGCCTTGTACGTTTCTGCCGAGTTTTCCGACGAACTGAACTGTCGTACCTGCTGGCAACTCTCGTTGACAAACTCCTCAATGGATTGCTCAAGGACATTCAAACTTCGCCCACAATCATCCGTTTGCCTAGGGCTCGTACCATCCAGGGGCACTGGTTCAGGCGTTCTCTTCGGAGTCATGGGCTCAATGCTGGGGACGGCGCTTTGCGAATTGCCCACGTGAGTTGTATCTGCCACGCTGTCCGCAAACTCTTCCTGGCTCGACCCCGAGACTGGATTGATCTCCTGGATTGCCGAATCTGCGGCTCTCCCGTGCAGCTCATCACAGTTACTGCAGAGGCTGCGAGCGAAACTCTGAATCCGATGTTGCTCCTGAGCAGACCGCGTGCTCAAGACCAACCTGAGACCTTCGCTGAGTTGCTCGCTATCACCTGCAATCCGGAGAATAATGTCGATGATGTTGTTGAGACTGAGGGGAAGTCGAATGCGGTTCACTAAAGACTGGATTGCTGGTTCGGTCTCCACTGAACCGTCTGCATTGAGTGGCAAGGAATTATCGTCAAGACACTCAGGGGTGAGAGGCTCGACAGAAGGACGTTCAGGTGTAGCACCAACCCTCTCCAGCTGATTGGAGGCCGTATATGTTGTTGTCTGTCGAGAAGGTTCCGAGACTTTAGTCAGCCGACTGCTGGGAGACATGATGGAAACCTGAGGTATCGCGGACCAAATTCTTAATATAGGGCAGCAAGTAGAAAAAAAAGGGCATGAGAAGGAAAGAAGAATGAGTCCTCCTCAACTCGGGGGAGGACGCGATATTTATGTTTGAGCGACTCATCTCATCGCCCTTTGGCCCTCGCGTGGCGGCCTGCATATGGAGGCAGTGAGTGGTTGGATAGAGCGGCACAGCAGACCAGCGCCATTTGTCTTGCCTCCTGACATCCCCAACCGACTTCCCAGGAAGTCGTTGATGCAGGCAGGGCAGAACCGTGATCACTCCTTGGCCTAGCCTGGTCCTGGCCAAGGATCCCCGGCTGCCTCCCAGGACCAAGACGACCAACTCGAGACATCTGCGACCCCCCACCCGTACGCGGACATAGTTGTGATGAGGCTTCTCGCTGGACTGACTCATGGTGCTGGGGGTGGTTGATGTAAGGCAGGACTGCTGACCTCTGCATGAGAGCTCTCTGACTGAGGAGCTGCTCTCCTGTGGTGCGTCAGGCGAGATTTTAGGATTGAAAATGGATGATGGCCAGCGGTACGCTGACCGTCTCGTGGAAATGCTAGTACAGGGGGCTGCTTGGAGGAATTTATCTGGACGATGCTTACCGTCAACTTGGAAGAAGAAAAATGCACAAGGACAAGTGATCAGACAATGAGAGAAGGTTTGCAGGATGGTAGGTTTAAGTAGACGCTCTTGCGGCGCTAAGACCAAGAAGGAGACAGGAAGTCGCCCTGGCGAGCCCCATCACCAAGACGCGATCCCCCCCTTCTTCCGATCATGATCCCCTCTCCACTCAATCCTTCTGGGAGGGGATGGGTTGGGGCCGCTGCCTGCTGCCCGCTGCCCGCTGTCTTTGCCCCTCTTTCCCTCTCCCCGGCCTGTAGATCAAAGAAGCAAAATCATCACAATCTCCAAGAACCTCATGCTTGATAAAGGAGCGCAACTCCTTAGGTTTTGGATCCACCTTGTTCACCCACACCGTCATGCCATCTGAGCTATGCAAGCGGACCGCTTTGCAAACCTGCCTCACAAATTGCTTCAGTGAGTGGATGCGCAGCCTTGTCCCCACGATTATGAGGGCATCAATAGGCTGCTGCAGATCGCGTTTGAAAGCATCCAAGAAATCCGATTCGTCCGGGCTGTGCTCTCCGTAGAGAAGTACGTCCGTCCTGAAAAACCCTCCGCCTCGTGTGCGTTTGCCCTCTCGTCGCCGGCTCTCATTTTCCATCTCGCATTCCGTGCAAGGGGTCGTCACCAGCTCTTCGAAAGATTGGGGGTTAACGCCAACTCTATGCCCTGGAGCTTTATGACATCGGAGAGTATCTGCTCGGCCATGAAGCCAGACGGTCTTCGGAGCGAGACACTCTAACCTGGAATAGCGGCAATCGATATTTTGGGTGTAGTGATGGAGAAGACGGCCTGACCGAGCAAGCTCTTCTAGGAAGGAATCGAATGTTGTGAACGAAGAGGACATGCCAGATTTGAACATCTTCAACACTTCCTCATGCAATACGCTGGTTGACTCCAGTGTAGAATACGCCGAAGAGTCAAACACATTGTGGCTGGACTTCTTAGTTCGGGAGACGCTCCGAAAGTCGTCGACTGGCAGACTTAGCAAGCTTCCTGCTATAGGTGATCGATTGTACTTACTCCCGGCATTGGTGGATGTACCAGCTCCACTGACGATGACGATGTTTTTCTTGGTTTGAAGCTTTTCCTTCAGATCCAGTCCACCGCGTTCGTCGTCAGTAATCCAGAATGAAGTAACATCATCGGAAAGGCCCCCTCTGGCCACGTTGCGGCGGACTCTAGCACTTCGTTCATACGGCTTATGACGTGGGGATAAACACCCTACTTTCAGGCAAGCCTTAGGCATTTTGAATGAAGGAGGTAAATTAGAGCGGGGAGGTGTCTTCTTGTGGGAGGGCGGAGTAGTAGTTGCTGAGTTGATAAAAGAAAAGATGAGGAAGGAGGAAAATGATTTCGAGAGGGGAGGAATGCCCTTTAAGTACCCGAAATCATTCCCCCCCGTCCTCTCTGCGGAGTCCTCCGAGGGCGGCCGATAGATGCCTCTTCAGGATGTGGTATTGCAGAATCCAGAACGGACTAGTTGGAGCCTCTGGTCACATGCCGCAGCTTATGCTCTTGCTCCCAGTTTGAATAGAAGGTAAAGAAGTTGCACAACTGCTTTGAGGTTGCAGTTGTGAAAGGGGTTATGCATGGCTTGAAGAGTGTCTGGGTGCTTCCCTCCAGGCACCTTTCTGAGCTTAAGGACTTGTGAAATTACTAACAGCAATTATAAGAACGAAACTGCCCCATACCGATTAAGCACATCCCAGGCTATCACTGGAAAGAGATATAGAGGTCTATCTGTTATTGCAGACAGTCGATTATATTAATAATACATTAGCATGAAAATGGGGACATATTGGTAAAATTATAATAAAGTTAAGGGAAAATTATATCAGTTAATAACCTCTGCTACTACTATGACTTAAAAAGCCTCCTCTTATCCTCTCCTACTAACAAGCTCATATTCTTATTCTTGGGAGTAAGTAATATCTCAACTGGATATTTAGAAGAATAATGGGGATATACTTGAAAGAATGTCTCGATTTCCTTTCTCCATAAATCTTTCAGTGATTGAAAGCATTCATTACTGTTTGGAGCATTACAGACAATGGATGTCCTGTCCATCTTTCTCATTCGAGTCTTAAGCTGCAAGTCCAAACGATAAAAGTCACATTTGAGATGACTGCGCAGCTTTCGGAAGAGCTCTTCTGCGGAAAACTCGTATATAAGGCCCTGAGGCATCCAGAGTTCACGCTTATTTCTCCAGCGTATCACCCAAAATGTGCCAGGCCATGTCGGTAATATATCCTTGACTGAAGGTAGGTGGGCTGGAAGAGGCTGGGGCCGCATTGGAGCAAGTCGGTTTTGGACTTGAAATGGTTGGTACTGGGTTGGAGGGAGGAAGCCCTGGGTCTGAAGAGGCTGGGGCTGCATTGGAGCAAGTCGGTTTTGGACTTGAAACGGTTGGTGCTGGGTTGGGGGGAGGAAGCTCTGGGCCTGAAGAGGCAGAAGCTGGGCTGGGGGAAGTAGATGCTGGGTTCCCGAAGGGATTCGTTCCGCTTGAGGAAATATATGTTGAACTTGTTGAGAGGGAGCTCGAGCTTCTGGAGATGGGTATCGAGCTCGTCTAAGTTTCTATACGATATTAGCTAAGGCCCATTTTGATTGGGAACGCGGATAAACGAGTGTGAACTTTGCTGACCTTGAAAGACTGATTACTTGATCCCTTAACTGAGGGAGGTTGAGCTTCTGGAGATGGGCAACGAGCTCGTTTAAGATTCTATGCGGACATTAGCTAAGGCGGATTCTAATCGGGAGTGCGGATAAACCTGGACCTTCTGAGTTGTAACTTGACTGACCTTAGAAGACTGATTAGTTGATCTCTCAACTGAGGGAGGGCACGATTGCGGACCTCCTGGGGAGAGTCCGCTTTCCTGTGATGTATTATGCGTCGTCGGCACCTGGGTAACGGACCATGCCCAGTGGTGTGCTGACTGTATAATAGAGTGGTTAGGCTCTGTCTGGTCTGCTGGCGAGTTCATCTTGATGATACTTGTTTGTAAACTTGAGGGAGAAAAGAAATTGTTGAAAAGTTGTAAGATGGCAAGCTCAGTGTTCGGGGACAGTGGATTTAAATAGATAGCCCTGCGATGATGAGACAAGAAGGAAGCAGGACGAGCTAACTGACGACTCCGAGTCATACCCCCACTCCTCAAATCCACTATCTCTTGAAGGGGAGAAGGCACTGCCAGAGACCCTTTCCGTGTCCTCCCTTTCCCCTCTGCATGGCCAATCTCATCACCCTTTGCAGATCAATCCAAATAGCATCACACACACATATTACGCGAGCACTCTAGGCTACCCAACCAAGGCACGTCTCAGCCCTGGTTCAACCTGGCTGTTTACTAGGCCGGTGTTGATCCCGGGGTCAAAGGATTTCACCCAGTCCTAGGTCGCCTCAAAATAGACCCATCAGCACGAGTTTGGATCGTATCCGCGTGGTCCAACATGCCTGGAAGACGGCAATCCCCTTGTCAAGACGAACTTCAGCTGGCTTTTCTCGACTCCCCCATAGGCAGTACATTGTGGCGATGAGCTAGGTCACAGGGGAAGGGCCAATTTCGGCGATGTTTGTGTGAGGATTCGTAGGCAGAGACAGGGGCTTCGGACTTTGTGCTTCGGCTATCTGTATGTCGGACGGTGCCTCCTTTGAACTCGCTTCGGAGCGGCGAACAGCGAGAGCGAGACGCCGGTCTATGAGGTCAGATGAGGGCCTAACTTCTGCATGGTTGATGCTATGAGTACTGCAGTCAGCCTAAGCTTTAGGATGGGTCACAGGATTGCCAACAGGGAGACATGGCCCGCGGCGTGGAAAACTTTGAAGTTGGGGATTCAGGGGTTTCCCCTTCGAGACAGCCGCCGGGATAGATTGATCGATATGAATACCGAATCAATGCCCGGAAGACGGTACTAACCCTTGACTCACTGGAAGCGAGCTGGTCTCTTAGAGGCCGGCTGAAGGCTTGGTCTTGGTTGCAATGGCTGAGCGTAGGTTACGAGGGCTGAAGGGGTCACTTCATCTGGCCAACATCCTGTTGATAAGACATAAAGGCCATCTTGTGGTTAGCAAAAGTTCCAATGTTGTCGTCACAAATCACCGCAGCGGCTATGGTCGCATATAACTCGACCATCGTATCATAAAGGAGGCCTCGCCGAGATCACAGGTTGCTTGATATCGATAACCGGCCAACTTATGGCCCCAATGCTATCACACTTGTCCAATATCATGCCCCTACAGGAGCATTAGATGTGTCAGTTGACGCTGATGAGGCCTCGAGAGAAGGTCAAAGACCCCTTTTACAAATCACCAGACAGCTTCTATGCAGCCGGCCTCTTCATGAGCCCAACATCTCCATATTCATCCAATCGGTGAGCCGGTCTCTTGGTTGAGGTCTCAGTTTCCAGGGTATTGTCACAACCTGCATCCAACTGACCAACTTATGACCCCGATGCTGTCAGTCTTACCCAATAATCTGGTTGCTTTCGAAGCATTGGCCGTAACAGTTGGCGCTGGCAAGGCATTTTTCTGCCAAAAGGGCGGTTAAGATTCTTAGTGTGGCTGCTCGGTAACGCACCCAGTCCTCCCTCTCGGATTGTGGATCATACTCTGGTCTGGCTCCTTCAAGAGGCTCATGTGATCTATCTCGCGGCTCACTGGCTATATAAGGAGGCATCTCCCCGCTTAGGAACCCTTCATCTCCATCTTCTAACATCAGTCTTTTGTCACTCAACAGCACCATTCAAGATGATTCCCCTACAACTGCCCCTCGACCACACATCATTTGGACGGGTCGAGCTCATTGTTGACGCGCTCCAACTAGCCTCCAACGACATCCAAAGTGTCAAGGAGACGGAGGAGTGTGTTCTCCTCTATTCAAGTATCTTCCCTCTCAAAGACTTTCAACCCGATGAAAGCGACGGTCCAGCATATGTCCCACAAGATGGCACTTATCTCTTCACCACTCCACTACACCTCGCCGCGTACTCCGGCAAGGATGATGTCGTTAAACTGCTATCGGCATTCGTGGACATCAACATACATCGCAAACACGACAAGGCTACTCCTCTTTTCCTATCTCTCATCAACAGGCATCTCAGCACGGCCAAGTTGCTATTAGAACGTGGTGCTTCTCTACATGGGGCGTTTTGCGCAAACGGTCTACATGCTGCAGCGAGACAGGGATTCTTGGATGAGATCCTGAGTTTTATCCAAGACTATCATGTGGAACCAGATGTCGAGGATGAAGATGGCGCAACACCTGTTATGTATGCTCTTTACCTGCCGGAGGAGCATGCTTTGGAGACGATCTCCCTCCTTTTCAGTCTAGGGGCGAAGGCGGATGTCCAGATCGGGGACTACTTTTGGACGTATGCCGATCTTGCCAGGGCTATGGGTAAAGAAGGATTGGCGTCTTGGCTCGAGAGCAGAGCAAGTTCCTCTTAGGCTTACACGTTTGAATTTGTGTAAGCAGTTCACGACATGAATCAGGCAGTTCAGGATATGAAGATAGGTTTATAATAGTTTCAAATACGAGTTTTCGTCGCCTCTCTATATGTCCCAACTTCTAACTCTTAATGGATACTGCTTTTAAGAAACGACATTGCATTTGCAGATTACTGCTCATGTCTTAACTTCCTTAAGAACCACAGCTCACAAACCGCAAGAATTGATGCTGTGACTATTCCCCAAGCTCCAATAATGCAAACTGTCACTATTGCTGTTGCCGACCAGTCCCCGTCTTGTGCAGTGTATATGTTGATTAAGCTCATAAGGAATGCCACTATAGCATTGAGTAATCCAGGTCTGGGTCTGTCAGACTAATACTTGAGATATTCACCTAGAGACTCACAGAAAGATTCGGTCGACCAGCCAGACATAATTTCCCCTGAACTTCCATGAGACCCAGCCAATCCCCGCACCGCCAACTGAGCAACAGAGAATCCCCACAGCTAGAAGGGACATATTGCGGCCGATGAAATCTTGCACTGCCCTGCCAGTTTGAGACTCACTCAGCAATGTGGCATGACTTAGTGAAGTAAAGGCGCCGGGGAATACAACGAAACCAGCAAGAAAGAGCCAATTTGATATGGCTGCTAATAGGCAATCGAAGGCCGGAGTTTCATGCGCTTCGAGGACCATTGCTCCGTATGGAGATTGTCGATCAGTGCGTGGAGACTGGCTGGCGCTTGAATTAACTTTCAGGTTTTCCTTGTTTTCCATGGTGCGTGGTGTGGTTCAAATTGATACTCTAACTTATTGATCAAGCAACTGACATTTAGGCAGGGTTCAGTGACTTTAAATAGGTACTTGCGAGGTTGTTAAACGGATTGTGAAGTACTGAACGGGAAACTGTATGCAGAGGGCCGCAAACGTCAAGCCGAAACCGGATGATGTGGAATGGTAGGATTATGCGGTATAACACAGACTTATCAGAAATGGTCAGTTAACCGAAATCCTTGCATAGATCATATATTGGGCAATGACACGATGCTCCACACCGTGTTTCCACTAGTCTCAGATCTAATCAGATTCTAATGCCACACTAAGATGCCACACTGAGATCCCAGATTCCAATGCCACACTTAAGATGCCACTAAGATCCCGGATTGTAATGCCACAGATCCCACACCAAGATCCCACACTAAGATCCCACACTAAGATCCCGCCCTAAGATGTTTGAAGTCCTTTTTATGTTATTCTGCTTAGGCTACTTTTGATAAGCGTTTGAATGTGTGACTACACCAGCCCCACGTCTAGCCGACCGCCGTACTTGAAGTGCTCTGACTGCGGGCTCGACTTGGATTGTCCAACGTTTTGCCATAGGTCAATTGCAGGGGCATGGGATTGAGACGCTTTTACCCATGAGGTCGTGGGCTTCATTTTAAGCCAGCACTTGGCGCTGGCACGTCGGGTTGTGGTACCTGCAGCATTATGCTTACGGTTCCTTGCTGGTTTCTGTTTCTCGTTTCTTGAAACCAGGCCCGGCGACGGATACTGTCCCCGGGCTTCAGCGTCCTCCTGGGCATCGACTAACGCCAACAATGAACATCGTAACCGCGCGATACACATTGAGATGCCCCCTTACACTGACTGCACTGAGATCCCCTTACACACTGGAGGTCCCCTTACACACTGGAGGTCCCCTTACACACTGGAGATCCCCTTACACACTGGAGATCCCCTTACACACTGGAGATTACACACTAGAGATCCCCTTACACTAGAGATCCCCTTACACACCGGAGATTCCCTTACACACTGGAGATCCCCTTACACACTGGAGATCCCCTTACACACTGGAGATTACACACTAGAGATCCCCTTACACTAGAGATCCCCTTACACACCGGAGATTCCCTTACACACTGGAGATCCCCTTACACACTGGAGATCCCCTTACACACTGGAGATCCCCTTACACACTGGAGATCCCCTTACACATTGGAGATCCCCTTACACATTGATCACACTGACCACTGAGACCCCCCTACACGCTGACCACTGACCAGACTGACTACCCATACTGAGATTCTGCACGAAAAACCCACTTTCCACACCCGACATAATAGCGCTGATTGCGGCGCTCTTAGTCAGACGGGTGCAGATGCGAAAGAAGTTCCTCCGGACAGTCTTCCATAACCTTGAACGCTACCAATCGCAAGACCGCAGCATTTGTACTCTTAAAATCCTTTCTGGGAGCATGATCAGCGCTAATGAACCTCGGCGAAGATAATATGACCTACATGACTGATTCTGCAGCCTCAGAGTACATAAGAACTAAGAGGGGGGATGGTTTGGATAGGTCTTCCCAGCTTCTGCCCGCTCGTTTGCGTTCTTTGAGCTGGCGGCGTAGATTATCGGGGTTTGATGCGTCCTCCTGAGCACTCATGTATATGTCAAGAGCAACACTTGCGCCACGAGAATAACGTCCCCACACAACTTGCCCTGTTTTTCTTTCGAAGCGAATTACATCCTCGAGAAAAGCGAAGAGCCGCATTAATTGAATATAGGCTAGCCGGCGAAGCAGAGTGGAGCCTTTTCTGCCACAAATCACACTATCAACCGCCTTGAACGCGTGAATGATACGAAGATCGGAACTTGAGGCAATGTTTGGGAGAGCAGTCTCGCTCTTGAGGGAGCTCCAGTCTGCCATGACCTTCTCGCAGTTCTTGGCGAATGTGTGCAAAGGATCCGCGCCCAGAAGCTTATGATAAACCCGGATGGCCCGAGCTTTTTGTCTCGTACGCAAGGCCTCAACTTCTGACCATTTCCGTGCTCGTCTGATTGGACGGTATATTGGTGCTCCGCCAACAACGGATCTGCCTCGCCAGCTATGATTAATCGCACTGGAGCTAGGTGTCTCAAGTTTTCGCGGGTGCCATGGCTCTATGTCATTTAGCAGAAGCCTGCTCAGGGCCTCGGAGAGGGCAATCGGCGCCTCGGCTGTTTCGTCGCACGGGTTGTCGCTATCAAGCCGCAAGGGATCACCATTGCGGGCTGTAGCTTTATACTCGACCGAGGCTGCGAGATCTTCCATTTCGTCTGCTTCAAAATGTCAAAGAGAAAGCAGGACCGACTCAGGTGGGAGGGCATAATGCAGACGAAGCGTAATATCTATATATATTTGCTGAGCAGCCTGTCTCAATGCAGAATCCAGATTTCAGATTCCTGCTCTAGTATGTTCTCCGAAGTCCGTTTTCTGCATCGCGTTCCAGGAACAGTCCCTGGAACCACATTCTGGATACTGACCCACGCGTCTACGCGCCCAGATCTCGTTACCGAGTTGCTAATAAAATCAGACTAGAGCGTTCGCTAACTTCCTACTGCATGAGTTTTGCGATGGAACAGCGAATCGTATAATCAAAAACCTGGTATATTGCTACTATTCCTAATGCATCCTCCATAAATGTTTCGTAAAGCGGGTTATTTGCGCGAACTCTTTAATTTCATGACACAACGGGCAGCGGAGCAAACCCCGCGAGTTCTTGAAGTCTTGAGGAAGTGGTTTGACCCCTTTAACCTTCGTTATCTTGGCCAGTAGCTCAACAATGCGCGGTGGGAGGTCCTCGGGCCATTTTAAATGTAAGCTACTTAAACGTGGTAATGTTATGGAGCTTAGTTGTTGCTTTCTGCCGTCGATTGGAGGAAGACGATAGGTACTAGATAGAGTTGGCGTGTGCGGCATTCTGGCTCGGCTAACACGGGCGTTTGAATGCATTGGACGGGGCACTGGCAGTCCGAGATGTGGTGGAATGGCCAATGCCTTGTTCGAAAGGCCGCGCGTGATGCAGCTGCTGGAGTCGGACGATTGAGAAGGGAGTGTAAAACAACTGCTCCGTGTTGAGGTGGACTGCAGTCTGTTACCTTCCCTCCTGGTGGAGAAGCGGGCATCGGACAACTCTAGTTGTGGGGGGGGCTTCTGGCCTCTTAAACTTGGGCCATAAACTTCACTCTGCTCATCTATATAGCCAAGGATCAATATCTACCTGTTAAGCGTTCTAAGGAGACTGAGACGTACCATATAGAGGAAGAAAGTCTCCCATTCTGGCCTTCAAAGCGCCGGACACTGCGCGTCTCTCGAGGAAAGCTCGCACAATACTGTAGTGCGGAACGGGAGAAGGCTTGGTGAGGCATGATTCATGAAGGATTCGCAGGTCCTCAGCCGCCACCCAGTCTGTTGCACCGCTGTCCGGGAATCTCGGACCGGCGAAGTACACGATAGGAAACTTGCGCTTATGGGAAGAAGGTCCGCCATCCTCATACCCCTCTCGCCACTCAAGCCCCTGTGTGTTCACGTTGTAGGAATGGCAATTGGGCACGTTTCTCGAAAGGCCTAGGCTGTCAAGGGTACCTGAGATGCCAACATCGCGTAGATCTTCATGGGGGAGGAGGAGCGCTGCAAGCCAGCATTGAGACTGCTTTCGATACGCAAGGTAAAGCTCTCCTGCTTTGGGCTGAATGACATGGGTGGCACAATTGGCACTTATGTTTTGCCCGGCAGCCATTGTTGGAAGCTCTCGAGCCAGCGCATCGGTGCAATTTTGCTTTTTGGTTTGGCAGCCGGTCGGTTTGGGCAGGATCTCCCTAGTCTGTTCCCGATCGCAACGGCGTTTCCGATCAGTATGGGGTGATGAAGAGCGCTTCCGCTTCTATAGGATAGTTAACGAGAATATCCAGGAGCCCAAAACATAGAATACGTACGATTTTCACATGAATTGTCGCGTCCTCGGCGATGATTCTTTGCTGGTCTTGGAGATCGCTCAATACGCCATCATACCCAGCCATCGAGGCTTGCAGGTCATGCAAGTCGGCTTCATCGGGATCCACGGCGACGGCTGACCATGCATCTCTGATCCGGGCAGCTACTGCCGAGATCTTCTCTCGTAAGGCGCCAAAGTCTGGCTCTGGCTGCACGGCAGTCTGTTGAGCTGACTCCGTTGGAAGGGTCCGTGCAATCATAATGAATATACAATGTTGCCGAAGAAAAAGCTACCTTGAATAAAAGTAGATGAGCGTGTTACTTAAAGAAAATGTCTCGACATAAGTCGCGAAGAAAGAAACGGCCTGCTCGGGGTTGGACGTGTCCGTGGGCATTCTTGTTATACCTGACCAAGATTGCTTCACCAAGTCATGTTGGCTACCAACAGCGCATTTCCAATTTTAGCTATTAGCAACCACTACAGTGTGATAAGGGCGGAACACATGATTTTCACCCCATGCATCAGGGGGGGTGGTAAGGTTCATTAGTGGCACACACCAAGGACAACATCCTTGCTGACATTTGTGGGTTCGCAAAGCGCGAAAAAGTTCAATACAGTTTGTGAATCACAATAAAGTTTTTATTAACACGGTGAGTTCTTTCTCGTGGTTGTTGTTCAACCATGCAAGCTCACAGTTGGTTCGATGGTCCTCTCTTAACAGTATTTAGGTAATAAATTCCTCCAAATAAGCGTGTACTTGTATCAGTACGACTTTAGTCTACCTAAGGAGTGACTACGTTTGACTTGCCATCCCAGGTCACGGACTGGGTGTCCGTTCCTCCTCCTCCTCCTCCTCCAGTGCTCCGTTTTCCATGGGACATTGTGATTGCGTATTTTGAGGCCGATATCGAATCGGAACTGGGTAGTTCCTCTCCTGCTATCATATGAGTGGGTTGCCGCGACGTACGAGCAAGCTGGGACTCACAAGGCTCGCCTCTGTAGGTGGCCACGATTCAGAAGATTCCGAGGAGTAGACGTGGTAGCGGCTGTTGACCTCGATTACCATGTAAACTCGTGCGCCAAGCTTGCTCAGTTGATCGCTCTTGCCGATCAAGGTCTTGCACCTCTTGTTCGTTAAGGTGCGTTTCAATTGGGCAGGTGTAAGTTTGCGCGGAATAGGCTTGGTGATTTTGAATGCAGGCTCGGAAGAAAGGACTGCTTCTGGGCGCGTCATGGCTGTCATGGCTGTTATTATGTCTAGGCAGGTACTGTGATCTCGAGCTTTGGGGTGATGTTGTCTGGAATCGGGATGGCGACAGGAGCCACTAATATACCACCCCCACCATCAGGAAATCCGCAACAGCAAACCGAATCCGTCCGCCCAGCGTCTCTACAGGACGTTTTCTGTTTTCTGCTTTCTGTGTGCCCCTGGCTTTACCAGTATCCGAGGCCACAGGCTCCTTTTCCAGTTTGGGTGAACGATTCCATCCTCGGCGCTTACCAGTAAATTTAGGATATGCAGTTTCCTGCTTTCTGCCCGAAGACTTGTGTCCCATCGCGCGTACCAGTAAACGCCCTGTATTATGGACGCAGGTTACCAGTACCGGGCCACCGCATTACTGGTAAACCCCTTTCAGAAAACCGTACTGGTAAGCTGCCACCTGCCGACTAGTAAATAATAGGCAGGCTAACGAAAGATTACCAGTAATTCTCAGCTTTCACAGAGGAACTTTACCAGTCACTCGAACCTTCAACTAAAACCGATATCTGATTTCTTTCTCCAGGAACAATGCAAAAAGAATGCAGGCACCTGGAGATTTACCAGTAATTCTTCTCTTAGAATAATCTAATAAAGTCTTTTTGGCGTCGATTGTATCCCTTCTCTATAGTAAATTATACGCGCGAGCTTCCTCTCTGCTCTCAAGATGGTTCATTGCTTCAATTCTATTACAGGGGAATGATGAGAGATTGTTCTACCCGGATTAGCACTATCCATCAGATGTTGAAAAGAATTTCATAGGTTCTGAGGACGTATTGAAAACAAAAGAATCACAACTCAACAGATACGTATTAGTATCCCTTCTATATAGCAAATCATACGCTCGAGCAAGATGTTTCATGGCTTTAATCCTCTTATGGGGCAATGATGAGAGATTGTTCCACCGGGATTAGCACTGTCAGCGGCCCGAAGCCTCCCGCCCACTGTACCTAGGGATGTTCTAAATCAGTACATTGGTTCAGAAGAGCACGCGAAAAGCAGCTATTGGACGTATTAAAAACACAGCACATTCGGATTGACTACCAGAGTCTATCTACTCGCAAAACTGAAAACAAAACATGACCCGAACAATGAATGATTCGATAGCCTTAGTGAGCCCAAGCCTTGGCCTTGATCGGCTTCGGCCCCCCCCCTCTGATGGACTGCCCGGCCATAGTCATATGGCCATGAAGTACCTCCATTGTCGACGACATTCCCCACTCCTTATGAGAGGCAAGGAGTGCCTTTGAAAACACCATAAAGTCCCGATCGGTTTTGTAGTGAGGAATTCCATAAGCAGCGTAGCGATAGCCCTTGCCCCACGGCATCACCAGCACGAGGTTCAGCTCAAACTGCCCCGGGCAGCAGTCGTCGAGTTGTTCCTTGTTAGCCGCAACCGAGAGGGTTTTATTCGAACCATGGTTGACGTAATCGTTAAAGGCGTCCTGGTACCTTGTCTCCTTGCCGTCGATGTAGTGACCCCTGGATAAGGTTTTGAACTCTACGTTGAGACTGGGGAGAGCAAGAGCCAGCCAGTACTTGCGGAGAGGATGTCGACCCAGGATCTCGGCCACAACCGTTTTTCCGGTTTCTGGATCGTCGATCGTGATGTTATTGGCACTGAGAGCTCCCTTACCATGAAATCTGGCCCTCATTTTTCGACGTTTTTCAGAATTGTATTGTCCTTGTACTTCCGTGACTCCTGGAACATCTGTTTGGACTTTCCCAGATTCATCCAGCGCTCTTAACACACCGTCTAGCTTCGAGTTTGCAAGATCCTTATCATGATCGGATCCCCATGGGATTTCATCCCATACTGGGGGATCGCTGACAAAGTCTTGTATCAGATCCATTGCATCATCCGGGTGTGGGTTATGTTGAAAACAGAAGTCGGCATAGCAGAAAAGCTGGAAGACACTCCTATCCGGGTGCTTAGCCTTAAATTTCGGGCCGAGGGCGAGAAACTCTCCTATTGTCTCATTAGGCGTCGCACCAATATAAGTAAAATATTGAGCGCCTGTCGCTTCGACCAAGTTCTGCTCCGCATCCGTTAATGGTATTGGTTCTGGTTCTAGTTCCCCGTCATCTGAATCCGCGTCGAGATCGACCTGCTGGTGGACAGATTCTGGATCGATAGGTGCAGGAGGGGCAGCTGTAGATGCAGGAGGGGCAGCTGTAGATGCAGGAGGGGCACCTGTAGATGCAGGAGGGGCAGCTGTAGATGCAGGAGGGGCAGCTGTAGATGCTGGAGGGGCAGCTGTGGATGCAGGAGGGGCAGCTGTAGATGCTGGAGGGGCAGCTGTGGATGCAGGAGGGGCAGCTGTAGATGCAGGAGGGGCAGCTGTAGATGCAGGAGGGGCAGCTGTAGATGCAGGAGGGGCAGCTGTGGATGCAGGAGGGGCAGCTGTAGATGCTGGAGGCGCTGCTGTAGATGCAGGAGGGGCGACAGAACCATCAGATCGAACAACGTCGCTTCCCGCTTCTTGCGTCTTCTTCGCCTTCTTCGCCTTCTTCGCCTTCTTCGCTTTCAACTCGGCAAGTCGCTTCAAGAGCTCTCCCTCCTCGTCTTCCGGCAAAGGAGTTGTCTCCCGCGACCCCGCAGGGGTGATGGGGAGTATAGCGGACATATTGAACAAAAATTAGAGTGCAAGATCAATAAGAGATGCTGAACCGATGGAAACTTGGTGAGTTGCTAGATGCTGATGCGGTGTAGATACGACCATCTAACTGCTTTTATAATGTACTCAAGCTAAGCCCGTACCTGCAAGAACAGGATTCTGCAAACAGGAACCGGTCTGAGCGCGTAGTTAGGAAGCCCTCGACCGAAACTGATTCCGGCTTTACACGGTTGCCAACAACATACACCTTACAGGTCCTTGCAGGGCATGAGGATGCTGGTATGAATAGCCCCCTCCATATGTTTGGCCATTTATCAGAAATTCCAAACTTTCAAATCATGCAGTACACAATGTCTCAACAGCAACAGCTGGAAGAATTTCAGCGCCCTTGGAGTCAGAAGCCCCTCATCCGACCACCAACCCCTCACCCATTCGTCGAGCCTCATCCCGCCGGAGACGAGCCCGACTTGACCATGAGAGACTTCCCCACAACAAACACAAAAAAAGACCCCTCTTTGAAGCGCGTCATGCCTCGCAGCATCCAGTCGCGAATGCAATTAGCGCGCCTTCTTCGCCAGAATCAGAGAACTACGACTGTATTTCGGCCAAAGGTCGCTCGGTCTTTGCACCCAAGCCCACTGGGAAAGGAGATGGGCGAACTGGAGCTGGGACAACAAGACCTCTCGGAGGTCATGCAGGGTCTTACACTGGAAAATGATGAGAGGAATATGAGGAACGATGGCCTTTTGCGATGCAGACTCTGTGGACATCGATTGGCTAGTGGTTGGACGAATTGAAATTGTCATGTTATTTTCAGGCTCTTCTGCCATACAAATATTATTAGAAATGATTTCTCTCTTGAAATTCGCATTAACCCCAAACCCTAGAGCGAGAAAAAGATGGGAGGGAAAAAAAGGAAAATAGGGAAAAAAGTCGCGCTAAAAGAAAATTAATCAAATGCAACCCTCACACTATTAATACATAATATTTATCGTACATATGAATCCATCCACTTGCTTAATGTTAATAGTCGAACCATGAAGTGCTTCTTTCCCTCTTCCGCGGTGATTCTTCCAAACCATCGGGTGATGCCGGTCGGGGTCGCTTCCGAGAAGCTGGCGCGGTTCTGGGGCCATTTTGGTAGACTTGGGGTGCAGGGTTGACGGGTGCAAGGTCACGTTCCAATTCGGGCCCGATGCGAACGATCTCCAAGTCGTCCCAGTTAGGCTTGAGAGGAGAAGTCTTGCCTGTTGACGGCCAAGCCAAGCGAAGAGAGTCTAAATCGGGTATTGAGGGCGAAGAGCGTGTTTGGGTTGCCGTCCCTTGCTTGTTTGCTGGTTGCGGAGTCATGGCCGTCTGTGAAGTTGCTCGAGGTTGAGGTCCCGGTTCATTCCAAGATGGCTCGAGATCAGGGTGTGTCTTGTAACAGAATGCCTTTCCATCATCAACCTTCTCAATGTAGAGAGCCACCCTCACGCCGAGCTTCGTCAGGTCCATACACTTCCTCATGAGTCCCTCGGTCCGAACCCTGAGGCTGCGTGCTGGGTCCTGAGGCACTTTCCAAGGCTTGGTACCCATGATTAAAGACAGTTCTAGAAATATGCGTGAAGAAAGGCTGAGAAGGAAATGATGGTCCCGATTGAAAAGTATTTCCAAAGACAACAATGACGGATTATGCTACACGATTCAGTGAAACGAAATGAGGGGGGAACCCAGAACGCTTTAAAGTCCGGAGACAGAAAGCAGGATTGCGCAGGATGCTATTCTTGTCCTGCCTGCCGCTCGTTTCCATTTCTCGTCCCCGCCATCCATCAAGAGCCGCGCGCCTAAGCTCGAAACTCGACTCCACTGTTAAAGGTACATAATTGCTTTGATGCGCTGCTATCCTTCAGGGGCGCAGGGGCTGGACCAGAACCCTGCCGCCATGGATTTTGCCCGAATTTACCTGGTCGTCCTCTGCGGCGCGTTGGCACTTCCACTGCTCCTGATCATCGCTCGTTTTCTCTACTCTACCCTTGAGCCACAACTTCGCGTCAGGGCTGCGCACTTTAGATATTCAAAGCTAGCACTTGGCAGCATTAGTTTCGGAGTCTCGGGCTTACAGTTCTCAATACTTGTACTTTATCTTGCTGCTAATGGCTTTCTCCTTGGCGTCGGCAGCGGCGCCAAAGCAGAGTTGGAGAAGAGAGCAGCAGCGATTGCCTCGGCGAACCTCATGCTGGTCTTTCTAGGCGGTAGAACTAATCCTCTCGCGAACTTCCTCCAGATCCCCCTCGCCTCTTATTATTTTGGTCACAGCTGGATTGCCATTGTTGCAACCTGTGAAGCCCTCCTGCACTCGGGCTTGGCTTTATCCCGACATCAGAAGTTCGATTCTCTGACCAAGTCCGGATATTTGGTGAGTGTTGGCATGCCCCCTTTAGTTTTTGTTCAATCTAATGCACTCAATTGGCTGCGAGTGGCTTATTCGCCATTGTCTTCTCTGCCCTCTGGTTTCGCAGGCTATTTGGGCGATTCTTCGGTCTATTCCACCTGCTCTGCTCTATGGCGGCGCTCGGCGGTCTTGTCTGGCACATCTGCCTGCAGCACTCGGCAGCAGCCAGGATCCCAGTCTTCGTGTCGTGCGGACTGCTGGGGTCCACTCATCTCTACCGGCTGGTCCGCATGTTCATCTGCGGTCACGCCGAAGGCTTCCTAGAAAGACCCTGGGATGACGGCAATGTCATGCGACTTCAGGTGAATACCAACAAGCCCGTCACTGTCTTTCCAGGCTGCTACTTCTACGTCTTTTTCCCTGGCCCCCTTCCCTTTTACGACTTCTTTCACGGCTACGCCATGATGCCCGTGTGGGGCAAGCCAGACCAGTACGTGACCGGCAAGACGTCCGATCTTACTTTTTTGATGTCCCGCACTCGAGGACACCATTGTAGATCTCTTGGTATTGTTTCCCCAGGCCAACGCCTTCGCCTCGACGGCCCTTACGGGAAGGACCTTCAGCTCCACACGTTTGAGACTGTTGTCCTCACTGCGAAAGGGCTGGGTATCTCGGGAATCTTACCTTTCGCGCTGCACCTAGCTGCTCGGAAGCGACATGATAATCGCGTTCGTGACAAGTCTGCCAGGTTACGTGACTCAAGCGAGCCTGTCTTCGGTGATCTGAGCCGGAATGTGGACTTAATATGGTGGTTAGAACACGATGATCAAGATAAATGGGTTGGCGATCAACTTCGATCCCTCCAAGAGGTTGATGCGAAAGTATGTTGCTCTTTCCCTGTCTTCTCCTCTATGCTGACACCTCGCAAGTTCTTGGTGGTTTGGTGTGTTTACCCCGTGAAAAGGAAGCCGGAACGCAAACTCCCCTTCGAAAAGAACGACTATTGGAAAAGGCGATACAGTTTTGGTTTTGAAGAGTTCTCGAGGGAACTTCGGCAAGAGGCACGATATCCCGGGCGAACTGTGGTTGTTGGTGAGTGGCGAAATGGTCAATGGTGTCGCCCACGTCTTTAACAGGTTATAGCTTCCGGCGAACAGAAATTCGTGAATACGATGCGGGGCATAGTTGTGCAGAATACGACGTCGCATCGAATCATCGAATTTGCTAATCTGGAGTATTTTACGCCGCCAGGGGGGTTTAAATCTACATTCCGCAGGTCTCTGGACTTGCAGGAGACTCTGGTCAACTCGGGCGAATCCTCATTAGACAAGTCCCAGGCCACGCCAGTCAACCCGGACGGTATTGAGATGATGGAAATGGATATTGCTGAGCAACGCACCCAGAAGATTAGAGAGATGGTTTAGGTGTAATAAATATAAAGTTTTGGCTTCCTTTTTTAATCTACTGGCTAGCTCTCTGCCCGCCTTATCTCACTACTCTGTCATCGCGCAGGCGGTCGATCAGTCCGAACCACCTGAACCCGCTAGTTATTCCGCACGCCAGCTTCACTCGACTCACCTCCCTGGACGATCTGATTCAATGATGCTCGCCCCGAGGCGGAGGATTTTATGTAATTAGTAATATATTATCAGGCCCAAGTTATAAAATAGAGTTCTCATTCTAAACCCAAGCGTCGCTACTGCCAGATGGCAAAAATCTGCCCAGCTCCTCGCTCAGCTTCTCAATCTCTGCAGTTAGACTGTTGCCCGTGGTCCCAGTCTCGCACAACAATCGATGATCCCTCCTTCCAAACGCACAGTCTAGCCCTTGATCTCTAATGAGCTTTTCCACTTTGTAAGGACAGTTGCTGATGCTCTGCTCCCCCATTAAGCTATCACGCAATCTCACATCTAATACCGTATCCATCGCGGAGACCTGCACCTCTAAGACTCTAGAAAATGATTCCCCTCTGCGGCAGCGGGCCAAGATCGCTGGCGTCACTAGGCTATCCCCAGTCCACTGAGCTTCTGCCCCACGATAGTGGATGCGGGCGCTTCTAAGGTGCAAGCCTGTGATCAAGTTCGTCATCTCTGGACCCGGAGTCAAACGGCACAAGAGTCGAATACAGGCTGCTTCTGGCGAAGAATAGAGCATTGGAGCAGACAAAAGCTCGATGTAGAATAGGCAAGAAAGCATTCGCTCGGCACTGAGTTGAAAGGACAAGGCATCGTAAGGTCCGCCCATGTAGCGGGCGGTAAAGTCGGGTCCATGCTCACGCCGAGTGGCATGGATTCTAGTTGGACAGTCAGTTCCTGGCCAGAATGAGGTCCAGCATATGTGTTTTCTCACTCTGTACGCCTCCCAGCCATGTGATGGCCTTCGAATATCAGGATGGCGTTCATGCCCATACTGCTCGCCGTTCTTTCCATCTTCCAGGTTAGTCCCTTGCCGAAAGACACGAGAGATCGTTGCTTGTCAACCTTGGGATCGCCGAGGTTCTTCAGGTGGTATTGGCAATCGGACAAGCTCCATCCTTCCAAGAAGATGGTTTGAATAAAGAAAAGCCCTATTGAATTGGGTCAGAAAGTAAACTGTTTAGAGAAACGTCAGCTTACCAATTCCAGATCCAATAACGAGGTCGAAGTGCTTCCGTAGAGAAAGTGGTAAACCAATTGAGGATTGCAAGTCCTTTAAGAACTTAATCATCTCCCACTTATATTGAGACGTCCCACCCAACTCGAGAACCCTATTTCCACTAGTTGGTGGTTGTAGGAGGAGTAGTCCGTCATGTCGCTGCCCACACAGAGGGCATTGCGTGACTTGCTCCTTTGGTGAGTCGGCGGTTGCTTGCTGGGTGCCACATATAATCACGCAGGCGTCACAAAGTCGGTGCCTGCATTCTAACTTTGTCGAAGCTAGCCTCATTAGACACACAAAACAAAACTCCTCCTCAGTGCAATCCCGCCAAGCAGCCTGGAACTCGCGGAGCAAAGAAAGATGTGCACATGCCGAGGAACCATCTTGCCGTTCTAGAGCGAACCGAATGAATGTTTCGCGGACTTGATCTAATAGTCCATCTTCGTTCAGGCTCCTCTCTACCCGACTCAGCGCAGCCCTGTAGTTCTTGTCAAATGTTAGGTGAGGGGGAAAGACTTGATTGTTGTCCAGGTTAGCGGAAAGTTAGCGGGGTTGCGGGGCTCTCGGCGGGCTTACAGTGCATGCCTGGAGGATGCGCATCAAGGTCAAGCGCCGAGGCCATGACGGGGATGTGATCGATATTGGCATCCTTCATCGACAAGATGAAATGCACAAGTGTCTCTGTCAGTTGCTGTGATGTTGGATTCTGGAGGCGAACTGCGTGATGAAAGTCAAGTTGATGGCCGGTGGACTTGGAGAATCGGAGCACCGCGGTCTGAAGAAGGTGCTTGAGGTGCTGGCTGCTAAACCCATACCCCGCGTTCTCGCGAGCAGCAAACGAAGCTTCTGTCTGAGACCAAAACTCAGAGGCGGCGTTCCAGGTCGGAATCAGTCGCACGCTCTCGAAGGCATTTTCACCTTGCAGGTATATAGGCGAATTCACTCCAGCCTTAACGACATCCTCGCCTCCCGAGACTGTACACATCAATCTTGTCCGCAAACGACTCTCGAACGACACGATCTCGCTTCGATTGCGCCAATGGAATATGACCAGGATTCTCGGCGGTGCGGAGATGGCCCTCAACCTTGCTCGGCGACTCCAGGACGCCAATATCTCGATGACAGGCCCAACGCCGCCCAAGTCATCGAGAAAGAGCAATACGGTTGAAGCAAATGGGAATAAAAGCTGCCAATACATGTCGAGAGCGAACTGCGCGACCTTATGCGGCGGGCTCTGAGGCGTTAAAGAGCACTGGAGAGGGTGCAGCGCCATTTCCCCGCCCGAGTATTGGTCATGTATTTTGTCGAGCCGGGTCTGGTTATGGAGCTCGCAATCCAATATTAGCGTTGCAAGCTGCACTGGTCGGAAAAGAATGCCAGCGCCTTTGGGGAATCTCTCATCTAGCTCAATGCTTCGATAAAAATGTCGCTTTTCCACGCCCCCAATTGAAAGGACCATTCTGGGTTGAAAGGCTTGGTGGTCGAAGAGCTCATAAGCCCGACGGTGTTCGGTGATGACTGGAGACAACTCTTTTTGCCTGCCAAATCGTAGTTCAATCCAGTTGTGAGACGCCATGTTTCATGGTAGGTTGACCTGTCTGAGCTGATATCGGCATCTGCGCCGATATTTGAGTGTCGCACCTGCACCGACGCTTTCTGGTTACTGTTTCCTGTTTTCGTGGAGGACCGCACAATCCGGCTGCTAGCGCCGTTTCTCCATCCCGTGTCCTAATTTGGAGCAGCAAGTAAAACACATCAATAAGGACGAGGTCGGCGTGCCATCACATCATGAGAAGTCCAGCAACTCAACATCATGGAACTTGTCGGAATCGTCCGTTGCCCAGTCCGCTCGCTCATTCCTTATGGAGAGGGCAGACAGGTAAACCTCGATACGGTCAAACGGCTGGCAAAGTGCTTCGAGAAAACAAAATGCAGGCCTGAGGAAGAAGACAACTTTATTCGCGGAGTCATCACCTACGACGACCTCAGGCAGATTGTCTCGACACTGGGGGTCTCTGAAAACGCCCTCAAGCGCACCACTCTTCAAAGGAGTTTTCCACTTCTATCCGGGCACAACATCGCCTGTCTTGAAGGACGACACAGAATCCGGGCTGCAATCGAACACAAACCGCTTTCGTGGTGGGTGGTGAAGTTATTGTGCGTCCAGGGGAGCTGGATAGAATTTCCTCTAAAGATAGCTCTTGCATCCATCGACCCCCAGATTATTCAAGATCGAATTGAGGCTACCTCACGCGAGACGCCCTACTCGGATGCCGAGGTCTATCGGTTAGTCCGCAAGTACATGAAGAACCACGACAAGGCGAGAGTGGAAGGGTGTCTGAGCCGGCTATCGCCCCCTAAGCAGGTCAGTTTGAAAGGCCTATTGAAGCGACCGCAGCTTGTTTGCGATCTCGACGCCCTGATCAAGTTCCCGGGGGTGATAGGAGGGCTCCAACTCGGCAACATCCACAAGTACCTCGGCCTTCACGTTGATGAGAATTTCTCCTTTTGCTTGCAACACATTCTCAAAGTTTGGGAGTTTATCACTGACAACGATCCACGGGTGAACGCTGCCATCAGCTTGTATGATGTCAAGTGCCTACAATTCCGCGCTCCGATTACCAGTCACGGAGACAGGATGGCAATCAACCGCATGTTTGATGAAGGGACACTGCTGGAGGGCATAAAGGACCTGGACTTGCGAGATCGAATCCGAAAAAGGGTGCTCTCTATTCAGTTCATCATCCCCAGCGTTGAAACATTCCACGAAAACATGAAGTACATCTCAATAGCGGCTAAGATCCTGAGAAGATACCTGATGGAAGTGCCTACCTGCAAGCGCAATAAACCAACGCTATTTGAGAGCTTTGCGAGCAACTGGAAGAGCCCTGGGGTACAATACGTCGAACACAACTATGGTGAATTCTCGCAAACCACACAGACCCCAACAGCATGGCATGCCTACAAAACTGTCTTCCTCGCCGCCCTCAGGGACTTTGCGCGGCTATCTTTCGAGCACCCCCGACAAGACGTGCGTGGAGAAACCATGCCTGCGTTTCCTGAAGGACGTCGAATTACTTATCTTGCCCGCCTTGCTCTCCAAGTCGGCTTCGAGAACACCAAGATTCAAGGGGCACTAGAGATGCAAACAGGCCACCCCGAAGTTGCCCAATACAAGCCTAAAGTTGGCCATCCCGCGGATTGGAGGGGAGGCATACCGTTTACGAAAAGCTACCTTGAGCTGGTATCACAAGCCTTTCTTCCACAGCTGTCCGGTCCTGTGTCAAAGGGAAAAGCTATCACTCCCCTGTATGTCATTAAAGATACAATCGATGCATTCTTTGGAGCGGGCAATAGGGCAATTTGCGATAACTCCGGCGACTTAGGTCCTCTAAATTCTCTAACGATGGACGAAGCCTATGGTGATCCCACCACGTTTACTCCTCCTGAGATCAGCAAACCAAATCAAAGCAAAGATCTTCCAATCGAGAACCGCAGTGATGATGGATCAGTTGACGCTTCAGAGACCCAGAAACGCAACCAGACCTCCACGTCAAATGCCTTGAGACTCAGAGCTCGCCGTATTTCGAAAAGCCAAAGACACAGTCAGGCTCCTAAGAAACGAATTTCCAGGATACAACAGCGTACCCTGGACGTTGATTCATTGCAGAGAATTGACGTGATGCAAGCTGAGCGTCTTCATGTCGAGCCCTCAAATGAACCGCAGTACACAATCACCAGGGACACTGGTCGCACTCCTCCAACGTCTAGTATTCCCGAAGAGCCAGACACGATACAGCCAGAAGCCACTTCTCCAATTGAGCATCAACAGGTGGAATTGGCAGAACTGTTAGAGGACTTTGAAGGCGAGTCTCCAAGGGCGCTGGGGCAGACTATTTTCAGGGCTGATGACCGCACTCCTCGCGTGTCCACCGTACCAGAGATGCCAAACGAAATGCAGACGGAAACTCTGTCCCCAGGGGACCCAGCGCAGTTCGAGTCGGTAGTTGCCTCGGCGGCCTCGCCCAGCGAGCCTCCAAAGACCCCAGGGGAAACTGTGTTCAGGGAAACCACCCATAATCCATCTCCAACGTTTGTAGCACCAGAGGAATCAGATGTAACGCAAGCGACTTCGCAGACCGGATCACCAAGAGAACACCAGCAAGTTGAACCATCAGAATCCCCTAAAATTTCGTGGTTGCGCATGTCCACAATGCCGAACAGATCCGAGAGGATTCCCCTCGCCATCCCAGTGGGGCATGAGGAAGGGGAAGCGACAGTGGGTCGCAGGATTGTACCGATATTCAGCTTGGCGAAGGAGCCAGAGCAAGCTAATCCGACAATTGCTGAGCCCTCGCGGACACGCGGCTCCACAATGCCAAACAGGTCGGACAGGTCTCCAGTGACCCAAACAACCCCAAGTGAATCCAGTCAAATTGAGCTAGCAGCTGATTGTGGCACCTCAACGACGCAGGCTCCCATAGTTGGTAATATGCCGGATGCTCTCCAAACAGGCTACACCCATTCAGGAGAGCCTGGCCAAGCCAAGGTTGCAACAGATTCCGCGTCAATGCCGGACAGATCTGGTAGAGAGACTGCACATGGCAAAGGGCCACCGAATGTCGAGTCCTCGCCGGCAAAGAATCTTGTCTCAGCAGATCTAGAACTGTCAGGGGGCGCCAAACTGTTCAAAATTCCAGTACAAATAGGAACGTTAGGAACATTGCCACAGGTTCGAAAGCGGAGATTGGAAGACGACCTCGTGGCTAATCCAACGACTGTGGTAAGCGAGAGAGCGCAGGACCTTCAGAGAACAAGTTCCAGGAGCAGCGCTCTGATTAGCCCGATTCGCGGTATGCAGAGACAACGCCAACAAAAGGGAGAAACACGAAGGGAAATCCTTATCCGATCAGACAAGGGGGGTGAGAGGGCGACTAAGCGACCTCGGCTAGAGGTGCCTGAGCGCGAGAATCAGTCCTCGACGGAAGGAAAATAGAGTGTTCCAGTCTAGCATGGATTAATTGAAGCCAAAAAAAAAATAACGCAAAAAAGAATGCGATCCTCGCGAGTTTCCTCTTTTTGATAATGGTCAAGGTCAGCTGCGGTGCAATGTTCAAGCCACCAACGTTGATTTTACGAACTTCTCCATAAAGTTGGGTCATCAGGGGGCTGATTGGGTTACCGACTGACTGGAACACGCTAAGCCACCGTCTGCTCTAGCTCAGGGAGACCACACCACCACCTCAGAAGTTCCGCGCATCGCCGAAGATACCTAGTTCCGTGATAGCCGCTGACATGAACTCTACATCCTTCTCACCAAAGCCCCGCCACGCATGTTTCCATCATGCAGAAACTCGAAAAGGGAAGGGGAGGGGCTGATGATGTCATCTTCAGAGTCGCATTTATTCCGCTCGTCCGGCCAGTACCCAATTCAGACCATTGTATCACTCCCTGATAATTTGCTGCACAAGAGAATGGGCCGTGACGTTTGTTGTCTCGCGGCTCACGCGCCTTATGAATACATCACACGTGGAGAGGACTAGGAGCGTTTCTAAAGTGCTTGCATCCAAGTAGTATTGGGTGGGTCCAGCCCCCTTGTCCGCGCCTCGCCCGCACTTAGCATCTATCACATGACTGCTAACTCAGCCGCCTGACTGCCACTGTGGTCCTCCAGGTCCATCATCTCCTTTTCCAACTGCCTCGCGAAGCGGGTGAAAAATTTATCCATGCCCTTCTTGATTGTTTCGATGGAGTAATTCACCTTCTCTTCGTGACTTGTTCGCTGCAGTTCAATCTTTTCTCCTAAATTTGTAAGACACGTCTGCAAATCCCCTAACAGATGGTCTACACGTTCAAGACGATGTTCCATGCGTTCAAGTCGATATTCCACACGGTCAATCCGAGTCTGCATTTCTGTGCTGTATGCAAATGGATCAGCTTCTGCGAGAACGATAAGAGGATAATGCCTACCCCTGGTTGCCGTTATCAAGCTGTTCTGGCCGTAGAACAAGATTCAGCGTGCATGGCTGAGGGGTCCCTGTCCCCGGGGTGCCGATAGATGTCGATGGTACACCCGACCGGGTCACTGGAGGTGTTCCAAAGGCGTTCTGTTCACCGAAGGAGTTGGAATGAAGTTGATTTTGAAGAGGATGGGTAGTGGTGTTCATGTCAAAAGTAGGATCCCAGGAGTCAAAGAACCCGCTGTTGGCAACCTGTTTCTCGGCTTGTGCCCAGAAAGGACTTCCAGAGATCCCACGGTCCATGTTCGATTGGTTTTGCGGATTAAACATAATGGGTTACTTGAAAGCTTGCTCAGTGTCGGGAAACCGGGCCACTTGGCTTTTATGATCAAGAAGGTGCATGTGTATGTGTGTGTGGAGGCCAGCCTCCCTGGCAAACACCGAGCTATGTTGAGAACATGTCGTCTCAGTAAGCGCCCTGCTAATCCTGTCAATGTCCTTTATTCTGCTTTGCGTTTCCTGCTTCTGTTTCCAGCTTTTGCAAAACGTCCCAGTGCCGGGTATCCAAGAGTATAAGACAGCCCCGATACCTCATGAGATTCATTGACGAGCAGCCTCGACAAATTTCATTCCAAGATGAAGCATATCTTCTCTATCAACCTTCTGATTCACGGCGGACTCGCCATGGCGAACCTTCCCTCCATGTGCCTTTACAACCCCGTCGAACTGGTAGCGGGCCTGGACCTAGCTGCTATGAGGTGGGCACCCGATCCAAAGCGAGCTCTAACCTGTTGGCTGACAGCGCCAGAACTGCATATCCCCTATCAGAGCCCTGCACAGCAACAATTGACTTTGATGACCGGGACTTCCTTCCTATTACGTATACATTCAAGCCAATCTCCTGTGATGGTCCGGAGCTAGTGCAATTTACTGTGCCGCTCGGTGCTCCATCTGGAGAAGCGTATATCACCTGGTCAGCTCTGTCAGGGTCGTTCTAATGATAGCACGAGACTAACTATCACTGCAGGCGATGCGCGAGTGAATTTTTGATGTGCGGCCGTGCGCTTATTTTGGGTGGCCAGTCGGATCGCAGCCTCAATCTTCAAGTTGACGGACACGAAGGACAGGTCATCTGCGAGGGAGGATATACCTTGACCACCACCACTCCAGGTTCCTCGACCCTGACAACTGTGGTCACTAAGCGCCTCACCAAGCCAAGAACCGTTCCAACTGAACTTACCACCACACCAACTAAACTTGCCACCACACCAACTAGTGGGGGATTCCTTGGTGACAAGGAGACCAGCGGTGCCTATGCTCCGGATCGGACCAGTGTTATTACCACAACTGACGTGACTAGCGTTGTAACTGACGCTACTGCAACATCTGGTACTCCTGTCACAACTAAAGCAGCCACAACAACTGAATTTTCTACAACTGATACCAGGGCGGCAACTGACACTTTCACGGCGAATGAGACGACTGGCACCGCTGTTGCAAGCGGCGTTACGCGGGATCCGATCGGTAAGTCATGATCTCGTATGATCAACATCATTCGTTTATTCACCCATAGTTTTTTAGTCGAGACAACTAAAGAGAAGGTCGAGAGTAGCCCAGCTGTGACCAGCGGGGCTACTACGGCTCTTAACCGACCGATTATTCTCACCACAATCTTCTCCACTGTCACACTTCTTCATACGGTCACTACTCAAGCGAGCTCGTGTCCTAGCTTATAGGAGGAGTCATGACTAGGTGGGGATAATTTGTTAGATTCACTCTTTTGGCTAGTCTTCTTCAACTCTCTCAGTTCTGTTTCGTTCTCCTTTCTCAGATCCTGCCGCAATCATGTATTTACGTTAGCTTCGTCTCTTTTAGAATCAATCTGCTGCTTTTCCATATTAAACCGCTTCAGTAAACAGTGCTATACACTTTCAATTAGAAAAGAAACTAGATGATTTGAAAATATAACTTTACCGCCCTTACTCATGTTACTCTCCAAGCAAGTCACTTATCAGAGTATGGCTAGATCTGTTCTAATAGTAGCAAGGTCCTATCGCGCCGTCTTTCCCCCCCTCTTCATGTTCCATGCACTACGTACTCATGGCGTCGTGATCCTTTTCCGGTTCGTACGTCTTCCAAGGCGCAGGCGGCGCGTGAGCGTCACTCGGAGCGGAAGGTTCGGGTTCAGGAGAACTCTCAGGCTTTTCACAATTAGCGCACCCTCCTACAGTCTTCTCCGCGAGCTCACCTCTTGCTTCAAGACTCTCAAGAGTCTCAGGTTGCTGGATATGAGACTCGAAATGTCCTCCTCCAGCTCAAAGGTTCTCAACTGAATGTTGTTGAGGTGGCCTTTCACCTCACGAAGCGTATCCAGCATGCGATAAATTTCTTGTTGCATGGACTCTTGGGCCTTGGCGTTCCGATGCTGGGTTTCTTGGATGGAATTCATTTTGTTGTTGTCTGTTCTTAGAATAAATCGTACAAAATGGTCACTTTTATCTGTGGATTGAGCTGTTGAGACCCACCCCTCTAGAATTGGAGAGGGCAACGCCGGCAGGCTTCCTATTGGGCTACTGTCTGGCTGTTGGTGATAACTCCAGTGCTAAGCGCCGGCCCTTTTGATCATCGAAGGCTGCGAGGACGGAATCGTACTACAGACAGGGGGTCCAACCCGAGACTAATTACAATCCAGCTCTTCTTAAAGTCAGGGTGGCAAACCAAGAACGAAAATAGCAACTTGCCAGTTAGTCAATCTTTACTTCCTTTCTTTCTAACCCAGCACTACATCAATACAGCCTCTATTATGGAGCCGACTGGCCCTCTTGTCCCATCTGTACAAACTCCATTGGCAGATGAGCCTAGAGGCATGTTTAATCCTCGTTATGAGGGCTGATTGAAACTTATTCCTAATGCTAGTATGAATATTCTTTTAGCATTTTGCTTTCACAATCTGGCCCAGTCGATTCTCAATTCTGTGAACTTTGCTCGCTGGGAATATTATTAGTATAGAAGCAAGGGTATAATTAAATTAACTTACATTCTCCTTTGTCTGCTGCAACCCAAAGCTCTTCCATCCAGCTATCATAGTCCATCCAAGATATTTGATTGTCTTGATAAGCACTGGAGATATATAGGGAGACTTTTTCAGCCTTTATTAAAAGTGCTCTTGTTTTGTAGCGTGCTACCCATGTCTTAAAGCCTGATTTAATAGGGATATAAAACTTTTCCATAGCTATAATAATTGTTCCTATATGTGATAAAATTATCAGCACTTAAATAGATTGTTATATACTAACAACTGGATTCTTTAGCAGGAAGCTGCATCTTGGGCAGGAAGCTTCATCCTGGGCAGGAAGCTGCATCTTGGGCAGGAAGCTGCATCTTGGGCAGGAAGCTGCATCCTGGGCAGGAAGCTGCATTCTGGGCAGGAAGCTAGATCTTAAGGTTTATATTAGAGTGAAGGAAATTAGAGAAGTAGCACTTTAATAAATATCTAGCCTTCTCTCCTTAAAGCAGTATTCTTAACAGCCAGCTCTCCCATATAAATGCAACACTACGAAATCCACATCCCCTTACACGATGGCCTCGCTTCAACAATCGATCCTTCTCTGGAAGAGCAACCAGTTCCTTAGCGATGCTATAAGTGTCCCTAAAGGCTCTAATGCTAGAGAAAAACTGTTCAGAGAGCTGGTAGAAGACGAAAATATCGTTCGAGACACTAAAAATGGCATTGAATTATTAAATCAAGCCTGTCTTGCGATAGCAGCAACCCAGGCATTCAGGAAGCAGCCAGATCAGTACAATCCCAATATTCTTACAACCTACGACTTCATGCTACTGGCTCGCATACTTCGTCTATTCTTTCCCTGCGATATGATGGAAGGACATCGCAACTTGACAACGGTCACAAAGGGACTGAGCTCTTTCAACTTCGATGTGCCCTCCTTCAAGCAGGGCTTCGGGGTAAAGCGGCCCCGCGGGGATGAGACCGAGATGGAGGGCTCAAACAAGAAGCTGAAGGGGCTGTCTTTTGATCCGAACATCACGGCAAAGCGGCCCCGCGGGGATGAGACCGAGACGGAGGGCTCAAATAAGAAGCTGAAGGGGCTGTCTTTTGATCCGAACATCACGGCAAAGCGGCTCCGCGGTGATGAGACGGAGATGGAGGGCTCAAACAAGAAGCTGAAGGGGCTGTATTTTGATCCGAACATCACGGCAAAGCGGCCCCGCGGGGATGAGACCGAGACGGAGGGCTCAAATAAGAAGCTGAAGGGGCTGTCTTTTGATCCGAACATCACGGCAAAGCGGCCCCGCGGGGATGAGACCGAGATGGAAGGTTCAAACAAGAAGCCGAAGGGGCTGTCTTTTGATCCGAACATTAAGGCAAAGCGGCCCCGCGGGGATGAGACCGAGATGGAGGGCTCAAACAAGAAGCCGAAGGGGCTGTCTTTTGATCCGAACATCTCGGCAAAGCGGCCCCGCGGGGATGAGACTGAACCGGAGGGCTCAAATAAGAAGCAAAAAAGTATCAGTCCGCATCAAAAGACAGCCACTTTGTTCACTTTTGATGGTATAAAATTGAAGCAAGAACCGGAGAACTAATTGGACAGGTGTTTTAAGCAGATAGTGGCCTGGTTGTTTTAAGGAGATAGTTATCTGTTATATTAAGGAGATAGTTATTGTTTTATTGTTTTCTGATTTTATTGTTTATAATAGTTATTTTATAGATAGTCTTTCTTAAGTTTTTAAGAGTTTAATAAATAAAGTTTTTTTTATTAAAACCTATAGTTAAGCAATTAAATTAAATGCTTTAAAAACTGAAATAATCCCAGCATAGAAAACTGAGGCTTTTTATCGCTAAGGTACTATTTTAGTTTAAAGGCCAGGCGCTTAAAGCCCCTAGCAGGATCTCGATTCAGTAGAGGTAAGCTCGCACTAGCACAAAGCAGAGCCACAGAAAGCAGGAAACGTCCAGTACATATAGGAGGGCCAACCGGAGTTTAAAGGTTATAAACCCAAGGGCCCATCAATGCAAGGTCACTTTTGTCCTGTAATCCCTATATCGACCACAAGTGTACTTTCATCATGCCCACTACGTCTCCCATCGGCAACACCTCGTCTAACAACCCTTTGGTTGACGATGTTCCCATTGTCTGGTACAGCGGCTCTAATGGTGTCTGTGGCCCAACAGATGATCTTGTCCATGGTGTCCTGGCGGGTAACGTTGCTCGCGTTCGTCATCTTTCGATACTTGGTTTCACTATACCAGCAGTCGATTCATGGGTGGTTTACGAAGCATGTCTTCAAAGCGTCAAAATGATGCATGCTCTATCTATGAATCCGAGATCAAAGCTCAATCGGGTAATGCCGTGGCAGATGGGTGATCGGAACATTCACTTCCTTCTGCGTACGCCATCGGGTCGATTCCTGGGAAGCAAGATGGCTGCCATCGCCTTTCTCATTCAAAACGGTGCCCACCCTCTAGAGCGGGATCGGCTGGGAAATACCGCTCTACACATCCTTGCGGAGGTGCCGACTCAAAGCGATGCCGACGGCTTTGGCATCATGAAGGTTTTACTCGACAAGGAGGACAATGGATTTATATCTAAAGGCATGCGTGAGGCCTGCATCTCCAATATCGACTCTCGCAATATACCCCTCGAAGCTAGCGAAGGAAGCACGGCTTTAATGAATGCAGTTATGCATGGTCACACGGAGTGTGTTCGGGTTCTTCTGGAACAGGGAGCCAACCCTCACTTGCTCGGACCCTTGTACCAATCTCCTTTACACTATGCTGTTAGGCGAGACTTTCTAGATGTAGTCAAGGTTCTCTTGCAGCATGGGGCTGTCGTGACTAGTGAGGTTGAGGAGGAAGTTCGGTCCTTGGAAATAGCCCAGATCTTAGCGGACTATAGAGATAGACAGATGGCTTGGGATAGTTCAGAGACGTCAGAGGAATAGGCAGAGATATATAAGCTAGCTGAAAAGATTAAGCACAAGCAAGGAAATTTGACATCTTTAAATATAATATTTCGCCCCTTTCTAATAGCCCGCAGTCTTTATCACCTACGAACAAGGAGTATCATCGATGAGGTGGTAGCAGTCTTCTGTTACACTACAAGGCAAGTTTATAATTCCACTCCATTCTATCTCTTACTTTAAACCACAGGTTCCAGTCCCCAGTTTCCAGGTTCCAGTCCCAGTTTCCAGTCCCAGTTTCCAGGTTCCAGTCCCAGTTTCCAGGTTCCAGTCCCAGTTTCCAGGTTCCAGTCCGAGTTTCCAGTCCCCAGTTGCCAGTCTTCAGCTTTGAGTTACTCGTTCTGTAGGACACTAGTGATCTTTCCAGAGCTTGAAAAGGTCGGTCCTACACAATCGGCCCCCATCTAGGTATATATTGGTGAGAATGCCTTTCACCATTCTCCACTCGGCAGCCCAAAGCCATTATGGAGACTCTTCCCCTAGAAATGGTAACTGAGATTGCTCGGAACCTTGCATCCACTTCCGACGTTCGACACTTCCGACTCGTAAGCCGAGCGTTCGCCTATGCCGCATCTCCTGTTCTGTTCTGGCGTGTCCATGCCATTAACACAGTGGGAAATCTAAACCAACTTCGTGATTTTCAGTGCCATCCTTCGAACTCAGCCCCTGCGGCAAGGCACCTAACACTATATCATGGGGACTGGCCAGCACTGGATTCTATCGACGCATGGAGCCAAACTCCTCAGGCGCTCCAACAGAACACTTTGCCAAATCATGCGAAGATAAAAGCCTATTTTGCATATCGGCAATTCATTGATCAAGAGGCACTTCGAGACCTCAACACAGACATCTCCAGGTTCACGGGGATGTTGGAATTGTTTCCAAATTTGACCAGCCTGACAATATCTCACATACATGCCTGGCGATGGGGAAAACTTAGCAACGATCACTACCACGAACTCAGCCGGAATATTCATGTCGTTCCATTCTTCAAAGGTTGGGTCGGGGATCTCGTTCAAAAGCTACTGCCGATTCTGTATAAATCTCCACGACTAAAACAACTTAGCGTTCAAGGTTCTCTTGACCTCAGGGGAGTCGAATGGACGGCGGTCAATCGAAATATCCTATATTTAAAAGTCCAGTCCTTAATAACTTGCGAGTCACAGGAGGATCAAGCCGGCATTTTCCTCCGCTCTTTCCCAAACCTTCAGCAGCTGGAGCTGGGGACGGAAGCCGGCAGGTGGATTCGTGAGCAGAAGCTCCCTCTTTACTCATTATGGTGGCCGGATCTTTGGCAAGTCACCTTTCACAATCTATGGGCGTCGGAAGACGAGCTTATCGACTTTATCGTGCGACACCAGCTACAACAACTTACACTAAATAATGTCACACTATTCAATGGCTCCTGGGCGTCATTCTTCGATCGAACGCGCAACCTCCCTAAACGGTCTCTCCAGTCATCGGAGTGTATCATGGGGACTGGTCATCGTGTCGACCTGGCCGAAGCAGCAACGTCCTGTAGACGTTGGCCCGCCAGCGCTGCTGAAGTCCTCGAGCCCCAGGTGCGCCTCTCCTTTAGTTTCAAAGAAGCATAAGCAACCAATAATGAGCTTGAGGGTGCAAGGTTAGACTCAGGGAACGAGAATGCTATACGATGAGGTGCTTTCAATTTGATTGCTCTGTAGGGTAACTTCAAGCAGTGATGGTCATGATGGGAGGCGTGGATAAGTTGAACTCATAATAGAAATTTGTTTCAGTTAAAAATACAAACATCTACACTTTTTACCTACCTCATGTCTATGACTGCAACGTCCTCCTCACTATCCTTCTATATGTACCCGGAACAATGTGCTCCGAGGTGTGTGAGGAGTTGCCAGTACTCAGAACTCGCTGACTAAGATTTACCGGCGGGTAAATCTTAGTCAGCAATCTCCTTCGTCCTGTGGAGTAATATCTCTCGATCCTCCGCTTCCAGATTAAACATTCCATCCTCCCATTCAAATACCTGTTTTGAGCCCTTTATCAAAATGTCCTGGAATATCCTCCCAGCTTGACATAAGTGTTCAATATAATCATCAG
Source organism: Thelonectria olida (assembly GCA_020736575.1). Classification (NCBI taxonomy): domain Eukaryota; kingdom Fungi; phylum Ascomycota; class Sordariomycetes; order Hypocreales; family Nectriaceae; genus Thelonectria; species Thelonectria olida. The sequence goes on from JAGPYM010000068.1 coordinate 75,517, forward strand.
CAAGCAGGCCATGGAATGCCTCCTGCTCTTCCTTTCTCTGAGGACTGTTAAGCTGTTTCCATTCGTCCTTGAGGATATGAAAGGGGTTATTTGAATTGACGAGGATAAATGGTAGCAGTCCATCGCAAGAACCACAGATAGTGTTCCATGCCCTTCCAGCCGCTAAATGCTTGTCCAACTTTGGAACATCCATCCCCAGTCGCCGAGCAAGCTCTTCGGTATCTGTATAGAGGCGTTTTAGTCGACCGAGACTGGCTGTCTTCTTATCGAGTTCTCGAGCAACGCATGCTTGGGCGTAACGGCGTTTAAACTCGTAGAGAGATGTCTTTTCATCAACAGATTTGAGACATCTACCATGCTGCAAGAGAGGGTCCTCTGCATCTGAAATGACCACGTGTACATCGCGACGCCTCCATGCAGATACTAACTCGATAAACTGTTGAACTGCAAATGAGCTTCGGATTGATGCCACTCTCATTAAAACATCCAGTTGTGGCTGGGATAGATCTGACTGGCCTATCTGGGGAATGCGGCATAAAGGGTCCTTCTCCCTAATGAGCCTCTCCTGTTCATCCAGCTTTCTTCTGGGCGCCAGATAACTGCGTGTTGCCCTTGTTGTCGGTTCTTGGGGAGCATGCCTCTTGCGTGACCTCTTTAGCCTGGGCGGCTCGGGGGAAGGACTTGACGATGTAGGTAAGTCGATAAACCTGGCCCCGTGTTGTTGTAACTGCTCAACGAGGCCATCCTCAGGGCAGCCGATGACTCTTTCAAGTTGAATCTCTTCCCCCGGGCGTAGGTAATTGATTGACCGAGCGGCACAGGGTCCGTAATTCAAAACCTGATGGTACTGTCCCGGTTTGGTAGCAACGGCTTTCCCAGGTTTAGAGACCAGGATGATAAAGTCAATACCTTCACTCTCTAGCAGCGAGGGAGCAATCAGTAGGGAGTGATGACTGACTTCGCCAGTGCACCCACTGCACTTCCACTCCCTCCGGATAAAGTCGTGAAATCTGGCAATGTGATGTTCTTTGATGATGGTCCATAATTTGTAGCCGAAATATGGCTGATTGAACGAAGAAAGGCCGTGATATCTCCGGCCTGTTGAGGTTTTTTCTTCCCAGGTTGCGTCTTCCCAATGCATGCGGTTTGCAGAACCGTTAGAGCCGATGTGGTGGTATTCAGAATGTAGGTCGCTAAGGTCTGCGTTTCCTAAAATGGCAGGCCCTGGGTTGAGCGGGCTGTTGAAGTTGATGTTGCTTAGGTGCCCAGAATAGTATGGAATGGGGCTGCGTGGCGGGTTTTTGATGAATCGCTCAAAGATGCCCTTGGCCTCCTCAACGGTTGGCTCCTCAACTTCCTGGGAGAAGCCTGACCAGTTGAACTTGGTTTTCGGCTCGCGAGTAAAGATTGATGCATGTCCCTTGCCTTTTGGGCCAGCCCGGTATTCAACCTCTGAATATTGACAGTCACCATCAGTCGTATTAAGCTTGTCTTGGATTTTAGTAAGGTCAATATTGGGGGTGGGAACTGAAATTTCATTGGCAAAATCGGGGTGGGATGTGATTTTAGCAAGAGCTTGGACGAGTCCTTCTCCCATGTCGGCTGATGTGAGTGTGAATATTGGTGGCAAGCTTGCAGCATCTGGAGCTGGCGACGTATCTGGGGTTGTGGCATCGGTGGCATTTGCGGGCGTCGCGCAAGCCTGAGCATCGTCTTCGTCTCCGGGCGTCGCTTCGTCTCCGGGCGTCGCTTCGTCTCCGGGCGTCGCTTCGTCTCCGGGCGTCGCTTCGTCTCCGGGCGTCGCTTCGTCTCCGGGCGTCGCTTCGTCTCCGGGCGTCGCTTCGTCTCCGGGCGTCGCTTCGTCTCCGGGCGTCGCTTCGTCTCCGGGCGTCGCTTCGTCTCCGGGCGTCGCTTCGTCTCCGGGCGTCGCTTCGTCTCCGGGCGTCGCTTCGTCTCCGGGCGTCGCTTCGTCTCCGGGCGTCGCTTCGTCTCCGGGCGTCGCTTCGTCTCCGGGCGTCGCTTCGTCTCCGGGCGTCGCTTCGTCTCCGGGCGTCGCTTCGTCTCCAGGTGTCGCGCGGGCCTGAGCAGCATTATCGGTGCGCCTTGCTGCAAGGTCGAGATCGACTCTAACAGGACTAGCTTCTCGGGGTAATGTAGTTTGCTGAACGTCGCGGGGTTCCTCCGCTAAATCGGTCATATTAATATCCTCAGTAATGGACTGTTCGGCATCCATCATGGGTGCGTCCTCAGTTGAGAAACCGTCACTTCCCTGAGACGTATTGGCTGGCTGGTCGACTTGTGCGGCTGGATCTTTGCTGAGGGTTGAATGCGCGGACCGAGCCTGAATCTTTCTTATCCAATGCTCAAGCTTGTTAAGGCGGGCCTCAAGGTCGGCCCATGGTGACCCTCCATCTTGTTCTCTCACTGGGACTGCGGATCGAGACCGAGTAGATCGTTTGGGCTGATGTGTTTTGGTTGGCAAGTTTTGCCGGATCTCCCTAAGCAAATTTATTGCTTCGCTGAGTTCTTCGCGCAGCAAGCCAACCTCAGTGGGGGGAGAGTCGGGAATGGGCATCGTGGCGCCAGAATGCGGAGTGAGTTGTGTAAAGGGAACAAGTTGGCCGGCTCTAATGCGTGCTCACAGAGGGGGAGCACCGTGCTACTTATAGACAAGGTCCGGCCAACATGGAACTAAGCACCCGTAGTCGTAATGAGCGGCTCGTTGCGCCACTACTCCGGGCTTAAGTTTCGCCGATTTCCAAGGTCGTAGCCTCAATCTGACCACCAATGTATCTCGTCAGGGACACTGAGTTCTGCACGCAGCAAGACTTCTGAGAGGGGTGTGCATCATGTTGCCCGAATGCGGAGTTGTATCAAGAGAACAAGTTAGCCAGCCCTAATATGTGCTGAAAGGGAGGACCGGCTAATCCAACCAAGCACCCGTAATGGTCGGGAGGATGCCCGGAAAGTCGTAGGCGCAAGATGATGCCTGTGAGCGTAATAAAGATGAAGATGGATGTTTCTACTCGTGCTTTTCCACAAACAAGCAAAAGACGGGTCTGTTACATATAGTAGTGATTAATTAGGTATGCGAGTGACTCAAAACGTCTAAATCTCTTCCTTCTCTTCATTTTTCAACTTTATTGGTACTAGCTCTAGTCCACTCACTTGGAAGGCCCTCCATTCTTCATGATGCTGTTTGCCGTAACTGGACCCCAACCACTTTGAAAAGAGTGTGTCCTGGCCCAATACTTCTTGGATGCTAATCATCCAGAAGAATATTAACTTCCCATCCAGATTGAAAGACCGGAGTGCAAACATCTCCTTTTGAGAAATCACCGCCGAGGACCCAATCGCATTGCTAATACGGCCAGCGAGGGCTTCGTCATAAACAACAAATATATTTTCTTGGGGGTGATAGAAGATGACCTGCTGCAGTACCGGCTTTGTCCCCAGTGTGTAAACCCACACTGGAAAACACATTGACTCTGGAGCAAAGCATCTGACCCAGCCCTTTTTCGTTTGTTGTATGCCGTGAGGGAGCGTTTCGATCGCGAAGATATCAAAAGTCGGCAGGTCCGTGGCGTCGGAGATATCCTTCGAGCAATTGGCTGGGTGGGCATGAAATTCGGTACATATCTTGACGGCATTGTCAAGTATACTCTTTCTAAAAGTCCATCGTCTCCCGCCGTCGAGGTGAAATCGGGTCCATTCGCTGAACCGCAGCGCGGATATCTGCTCGTGGCTCAGCTGACACAAGGTGTCAATGGCGGGCTGATGATCCGTGCCTTTTGTGAAGATGGTGTATGGCTGTGTGGCAGTTGTCCAGAGACCGGTTCGACTGACATGCAAATCAGGCTCAGAGACGAAAAATAACTCCTTGGTTGTGGTTAGTGAACAGTAAATTAGGAAGTAAATATGCCATACTTCCGATTTTTCGGTCGACTGTTTGGGCCCAAGAAGGAAAATTGGTGAATCCTTTTGTCTGGACATGCTTGACGACAGGAGGCTGAATTCAATATTTGATGGGCCACGATTTCGCCGCTGTTGCGAGAGGGGAAGCAGTCTTAAATAAACCACGATAAAACATCACGTAGCACGGGATCCAATAAGCTTGGCTGAGAGTACGCCAGGACGCAAGGAGTCAGTACCGCTACCCAACTCTCACACCCCCAAGATCTTGTGTTGGAGAGCCCCCAAGTAGACTGCGAGCTTTGAAGCGGAATGCGGCAGGTTCCTCCGTTGGGGATTGCGTGAAGTGTGGTGGGGAGCTGATCGGCTGACCTGAACATGGACGCACAGTCAGTTTACTCTAAGCAACTGGGAGGCTGGTTGGCTAACAAGTGCTAGTTACCTCGCCAGGTGTACAAACCCTACGATTCACGCAGTTATACAAGGACTCTTGTGCTGTAAAGAGAAAATGACCACATTGGAGCTCTTGGGTGAGCAGTTCCAGGAGCTCGCGGAAACTGGAAAGACTCAACCAGACCATTTTCGCAGGCAGCTAGCGGAGAAAAAGTTGATGTTTTCGGACTCATGCCTTCCCGCTAAAGGAACAAGACGGCGACTCAAGAGAAAGGGACGGGATGGCTTGAGGGGTACAAAACGACGAAGGCTCGGTAGGATACCCGAAAAGTCATAGAGGACTACCGAGAACAGGGATAGCGAGTTCTTCTCGTCTCCGGAGGCTTTCGATTTAGATTACTCGATATTTCTTTTATTAATGACGTGTTTGTGCTGTATACAGCATGGAGCAACGCATAATACATTTTCATTCGAGGGCAAAGAAGCTACACTATCTTTTCGCAAACTTATGACCACTAGTAGCGATTCTCTCCGGCATAGTGGCTCCTTTCTGCCATGGCAGCCACTCGCAATCGTCTCGAGCTGTTTCGAACTGTTCTCTAGTTGAAAGCGATACAAGTTCCGCTTTCAATACAAAGTCCCCTCCAGCATCCTTCCAGGCCCCTATCAGATTCAAATCGGGCATATATGCCTCAAACTGGGTAGCTGTCCACCAATTAGTATTTAAATCAGGCGGGAGCAGTATTACTAACCTTGTCCGTCGCGTGCCAATTGTCGTACTCGTACAAACTCCTGGGCGAGGGGCATGAGAGGATCGCCTTCATGCATTTGTAAGATTTCATTAGAAGTCATACCGTCCAGTGCCCATTCACGGGCCGCAAGGGTATATGAATTCTTGATTAGAATCTCGCAGAAGAGCGTAGAGTAGCTTATATCCATTCGCCGTTTCTTGCCTAAACATATCTTTTTATGGTCGTCAGCTTGAGCAAATGAGACACTTCGGTCGCAGAAAATACAGCGCCCGCGTGCTGCATTATTGACTGCGTGTTCCTGGGCGATGTGTGTTGTTAACGTCGGTGGCCTGGCGACTGTCAGACACCAAGGGCAACCGAGACACATCCTGACTCTCTCTGCGAATGCGTCTGGAGGCCTTCTGCATATGGCTCCTATTTGCCTCCAGGAGCACCCTGCCATTCGGAGACTGTGTGCAATTTTAAAATCAGTATCCTCCCACTCCCCTAATATTCCTATTTCTCCGTGTGCGCTGAGATGAAGCCTCCAAAGTAACGGGCCGCTAACGGTTATTTGGCAGCGAATGCATCTTTCCTCGTTCCTGGGGCAAGGGTGATCTGGAGGAGCAGATACCCAGAGACAACGGGGGCAACACCCATCAACATCTTCAACTTATTAGTTTATTAATTAAACAATGGTAAGGATAAGAATATACCTAGACTTTGAGAACCCAATTGTAGGAGTTGTTTGGGGCTTCCGATCGGTTGGCTCGATCTAACTTCAGATACTGTAGCATCTAGTGAGATCCCCGCTCGAGTTAGAGCTGATCTCAATCTGCGGTTCTCTTCTGTTAATATCTCAACCTGCTTTTCTAGGTTTTTCCGCCTTTTTTCTTTCCTTCGCTGGGAAGCCCGAGCGATAAGTTTATGTCTTTCCTTCTTCTCAGCTATCTTCGGATCGGTCGTTGCAATGGTCATGCATGTCTGCTGTGCGGTCGTGCTTCCACTGCTGGGAATTGTTGGAGCGTTTAGTGGATTAAGCGGCATAGGGGTCGAGGCGGAGGGTCGAGGCGGAGTTTGACTTTGAGGAGATCGACTAATATGGTATTCATGTTGTTGGGAGACATGTTGTTGGGAGACAGATCCATAAGTAGATTGGCCAGTGTCGGGTGGAGGGCAATAAGTCCGGACGAGGGCGTCTGGATGCCTTTTATTAGCAATCTCACAATATAAGGATCCAAGATACATACCTGGGATTTTCTGATTCTGAACATCTGCCTGCTCCGTCTGATTGAGGACAGTAACTCCGCTTGGAAGTACGGACGAGGATGGTGGATCATCGTTGAGTATGCTTGCGATTGAGAGCATTCTTTTTAGAATGGAGGCACCTTGGCCCTGGGAGCCCTAGAGCGGAATGCAGCAGGTTCCTTTGACTCTGAAGCTCGCGCAGGAGTACGTTGGACGCGATGGGTATGACTGCGGAAGGGAGATAAGGAGGGAACAGAAGAGATGCCGATCTCTCCTTATAAAACGAGTGGCAACACTGGCACTTCAGGAGAGCAACTGCCTCGCCTGGATCTAATTGCTTCTTCTCGTTTTATTAGGGTGGAGGTGTGGCGTGGAATAGATCGCGGGGTCCTGGTACTGTTACTACATATTGGTCGGCATGGAGAATGATAAGCCAACAACAGTACAGCACAGCTTGGACAACTCGGACCACCTTGTAGCTTCCCCCCTCGAGCTGGCGTGCGCGCTCTAGAATCGCGTCGAGGGCAGGGATGCGTGGGCTGGGGGAGGGGGTGAAAATAGGAGGCTTGTACTGGGCTCTACTGGAGGTGGATTGTGGGAGAGAGTCAAGCGGGGAGTCAAGGGTGGTTCCCAGCAAAGGAAAGGGTTGGTTTCAATAATTGGGCCGCGTGTGGAAAACTCTTCTTGGTTCTGGCTTGGCGTGTTTCTATCAAGGTCAAGATGTCGGCCTGTTCTTCTCCTCGGATCGCCCAACTGAAAATAGCGTCCTTGGAATCAGCGGGCCGCTTTGGCCCAACGATTCATTTCAGTCCAAGGCGCGATAACATTCTCATACAGATAAGGATGATCTAAGAGTGTGCTTTTAGTCCTTTCCCGATGCCGTAGTTTCCTTCATTAGCCCTCGATCATTGCACCTCTATCACTTGAACAATATCGCATAACTAGGTATGCCTTCACAAGCACCAGTTCAAAGACGACGAGGTCATGTCAGTCAAAGGTGATTGAATTGATTGGTCCTTCTTCTCCTTTAGTTGCAATAAAGATGCCAACCATCGCTAGACTCAGGTTTCAGTCGACTCAGTTCTCTGCCCTCTGTTTGAACCTATCGTTGAGGGACCAGCGAAGAAGTTGTAGAAATACTTCGACTGTCACCTCCCGGTTGATCCCCAGACCCTCCTCCAGCTGTAGTACTGCATCTAGTGCCTTGTCCGTCGCAAGCCGTAAATGTTGGAAAGAATCCTGGTCCGACACTCGAACCCAGTAATTATTGGCTGGGTTGACCCAATTGATCTCGCCTTTTTGATAACACATTGTCCTATACTGCCCCTTCTCAGGCCTTACAAACAAGGTATATCGAGACCTGTCCTCGTCCTGCGGCTCATTTTCCAAATCGGTCTCGTTCCCACTCTCAGAATCGTCGACGGTCGTGGGCGGAGTCATCTTGTATTTGCGGGTGACGGTGAACGGTTTCGGTGTGTCTGACAATGTATTCATCGTGATTACATCGCCTGCCTCGCTTTGAGATGCGGCTTTCGACATATTAGAATCATGTTGTATGAGGCGAAAGGAACACTTACCCTGCGAAGAGATAGACATATTGGACGACTTGATGGGATGAAGAAAGTTGGGAAATGCAAATAGAGAAGAGAAGTGACTTCTTTATGTACTCTCCTCAGCCTGATTGCAAGGGTTCGCCCCTGCATGTGCATCTTTAGGTCATATTACACCGCTAAGAAGCTGAGTCCAGGGGGTTCGGCGCTTCGAGAGAGAACAGACGGAAGGCAACAACTTGCTGACACAAGAGATTTGTGCGGCTGGTTCTAATGCCAAAGGGATGAGGATTACAAATTAGGAGGAGAGGCGAAACGACAACTCCAATTCGAATAAAGGAACTAGAACTGTTTCAACACTAGAAATGCAGGTAAACAAAAACTTCCGGCTAGGTCAGTTTCCGACAATGATTGTGCTGCCTGCTTCAGCCTCCAAAATTGCCTTTGGTCTAGCCAGAATTAGCACATTGAAAACAGTTCTCTGGGCGAACTTACCCTCGCAGGACCGCTAATTGATCGTGACCCTCGTTGTGAAGTGCGGCTTTCGTATGATACCAAATTCTTCTTAAGGTATTGAATGTATATCCGGGGAAACGCTCGTAGAATGAGGATGCATAGACCTCAGTCCTTTCCACAAGCCATTTCCTCATCTGATCTTGGATCTCATTCCTGGAAATCAATACCATTGGACTTAGAACATCTCCGTAAGGCGTTATCACGTTTCCAAGCTCTTCCACTATGGCTTGAGTCTCGTGCTCGTCAGGCATTGCTTGCAGGGTGGTCTGGTGCAAATCCTGGGTTGCGTCCGCGTCGTGACTGTTGGTAGTGTTCGGTACAGTCTGCTCACTTGACATCTCATCAGGCATTGCTTGCGGGGTGGTCTGGTGCAAATCCTGGGATGCGTCCGCGTCGTGATTGTTGGTAGTGTTCGGTACAGTCTGCTCACTTGACGTCTCGTCAGGCATTGCTTGCGGGGTGGTCTGGTGCAAATACTGGGATGCGTCCGCGTCGTAACTGTTGGTAGTGTTCGGTACAGTCTGCTCACTTGACGTCTCGTTAGGCATTTCTTGCGGGGCGGTCTGGTGCACTTCCTGGGATGCATCCGCGTTTCCAATGTCGGAGACTCGAGCTTCCTCTTCTTCTAGCTCGGTCTCTAAGGCTCCAAAACTCGCCATAGTACCCGCCAGAGATCCATGTTTGACTGTGGACAATGCCGCACTAGAAAGTGTTAGAGGTGACGACTATAGCGATGAGTAACGGACCTGCTCAGTGGCTGTTCTTCTCTAACAGCATCGTTGCTTTTGACATCTGGAAAGCGATGGAACGCACAGCAATTCCCATGCCTCAAAAACGGGTCAGAAATCACCGATACGCCATTGCCAATGTCGAAGATGACCACATGGCCATCAAAGCTCTCGCCGAGTTCGAAGTCGATGCGGTAAATCTTGAACTTTCCTGGAAACGTCTGATTCACCTCCAGGGCAGCTCCCAGCGATTTCACAATACCGTCCTTGAGCAGCCTTGCAACCACCAGTTCTGGTTCTTGGGGAATCTCTGCGTCGGCTCTAAACCGTCCATCTCCAAGACAGCACAACGACGCGAAACGTTGCCACGGGAAAAACTGGATCATGCTGGTGGCAGGTCAGTCATGATCTAGAAAAGCGCAGATGTCTTACATTTGAAAGCTGGGCTTAGTCACCAACTGCCACCCTGTCTTTTCGATTTCGACACACTTTAACCACCCGATTGCAGACTTCCTGAGCATGTTTTCCTCCATTCGGTTGGTGGAGCGTATCAATCCTTCACGCGTTAGAAACCGGACACCCCCCTCAGCATAAGACGAGGTGCCTTTGGGTTTCTGGACGAGCATGTAACCAAAAAATTTATATTCCATAGCGACACTTGAGCTCCGTCTGACGGGCCATGAAATGATGGATTAAGAAAGCAAATTCCGCCCGGTGTAGTTGCGGGTGGTTGCGAGAGTGATCGGCTCGCCTAGAGCTAGCGTCGGTTCTTATTGCGTCCTCGTAGCTCACAAGTCTGCATCCCCAACTTCGCAACCGCGAAGGAGTGGAGCCGACCAGAGAGACCTGCTGCTGTTAATACAGACGCGATGGCACGGAGACAGCTGAGCCGTCAACGGCGTGGTCTGGGTCGCATATACTCGGGCCACCATGGAGATCTCTCAGGCTGGCGCGCACGCTCCAGAACCACTTCTCAGGGCAAGGGCAGGGATGAAGGGTCTGGGAGGGGGTGAAGATAGGAACTGGGCACGGGTTGTCCTGGTGGGGAGTTGGCCCGTCCCTCGCCAAGAGTTAGCGTAGGTTCCTCGTCTGTCTGGCTCGCCCCCGAAATGCTGTGATCCCCCAACGACAGTATTGTTTTGCTTCTTCTCAGGCCACAGGTCATGTTCCCAGGATTGAGCGAGGATTGCGCGCGGGATGAGTGTCCGGGCGGCGATCTCGGCCAACGCGAACTCCGACACAGACAAGTTTCCCCCAAGGGAGAGGTCGTTCCTGTCACAAATATCGGCCATGCCCCCATCCAAGTCCTCTTCTCGGAACGACCAAGCGTGACCAAGGCTTTCAATACTCCAATCAAGATGTCGAAATATCGTGTTGTGCTGTTATGCGAACTACTAAAGCGCCTTCGTTCCATTGATGATATCTCAACACACGAACTTCTGTTGCTCTTCCTCTCCATACCCGGTGTTCCAGCAATCCGAGCATACGAGCTCTTCTGTTCCGACCCTTCTTTGAAGCCCGAAGTTCAAGAGACATTTCTTCGCTCGCCCCATGTTTCGTTATCTGAACGGTTATACATACTCCTGCATCTCCCCCAGAAGCACCAGAAAAGCCCATGGTATCCCGATCGTAAAATTGAACCCCAGAATCTAAAGGTAAACCAAGCAGCTTTAATCCTCTCCCAACAGAAGACTAACAAAGGCAGCCTGTTAAGGATGAGCAGGATCAACTTCCGAATGCTCCGATCTTTCCTCTTACCATCGAAGACGATCCTCCTTTATCGTGGGCCGATACCTCGTCGAACAGTAATGCCTTGCTTATCTGTGCATATACTTCCCTCGATGTTGTCATGTCTGAGACCAAACGACCTTTCGAATATTATTCCACCCTCTTGTCTGGCCTCGGGCCTTACCTCTTTTGCGCCTGTCTTCACAATATCGCGCACAGAAGGCTGAAAGAGGACAACAAACTTCGACCGTGCGATGATCTCTCAACGAATTTATCCATCCTCTATCAAAAATTCAAGCATCGAAGACAGCACCCGCTTCCTACGATCACAGTAGACTCCTCAGGAGGTGCTATACGGCCCAGCAAAGACATTTTGGAGAATATCTGGAGCTTTGGAATAATTGCAAGGCCAAGTGAGCTACGAAGCACCGCCGACGAGAGTTTACCAATTGCTGGTGGCATGTTCTGTGGTAGTCTCAAGCTATGTCTCCTTCCCGGCGAGGCTTCCTTGCCCGAAGCAATTGAAAAGTTATGCGATTACGTTGAGAAGTAGCTTGTATACATGATTCAGTCCTTATTTCCTTGCTCTCGCCTCCAAATATCCTCTTCCCGAGACTCAAAGATCTCAGTCTTCCGGAGATCCACTCATTTTATTCGCCTCTCAATCGCCTGGCTCGTCTTCTCCTCGTCTTCTGTGCGCCTGCAGAACGTGCCAGAGTAGTGCACACATGTACCGTGATATCCGCGCCCCATGTACCCCGCAGCCTTGGCCTCTGCTCGACATTTACTGGGAGTTTGATGCTGCGACAGTCAGACGCTCCAAGCATACAACACAATTTGTTCCATGACCACATTTGCACAATGCAACCTCCCCCGCCTCTTTAAAACGTTTATACCTCCAACAGTCGCAACAGTAAATAGGAGGGTTGTGAAGCCGCATCCGTTGTCCTTTCTGCTTGTAGTGATCCTTTCCATTTTGGCCAGCTCGAGCGAAAACTAGTGCCTTAATACCATCCTCGCACTTGTTTGCAACTGGGCGCTCGTCATTGTTTGGCACCGGGCGCTCATCATCGTCTTGAGGTGATAGTCGAGGACTCTTAGTTTCACGGCGGTCAATAGTCTCTTCAGGGGCTCTTTTTCGTTGCGGCAGCTGAAGGTGTGTCCCGTCTGTGTTGTTCATTTTGGATGGTTGCGGACTTTGGGGGCTGAGTGGCGGGGGGCGCTGCTCCAGGGTGTGATGAATGTGCAAGTGGATGTGTAGAGTTCAGCGTTCAATTTATATCTATGGTGTGGGCTAGACTGTACATTGCCGATCGTAGATTTCCTTGACCAAGCCCGGAATCGGGTTTAGGAGGTGTTGGCTCCAGGACTTCTCGCTTAATCCATTGGGTAACTTCAGATCATCAGGATCAAACATAATCTTCGGCCTCGCTGATTTTTCCACTTGCCTACTAATAGCATTTGGAGTATCTTTAGCTACAGCGAAGGCGTCAATACTCTCACAGTGACAGCAAGAACACTAGTGAGAACTGCTTGTGTCTTGTTTGGTTTTGTTATATGGATAAAGAATTATCGTGTATGTCGGACCTGCTTGTGTCTTGTTGGTTTTGTTACATGGATAAGGAAAGACAAAGTTTAGTTCAACTGGGTCATGAGAAGTGTAAGCCGAGAATAAGAAGACATCCAATTCCATTTCTAAGTGGCTACCGAGATTGGGGGTGCTGGTACCCCACTAAAAGAGAACACCCTCACCGTGGACCCCCTGCGAGGTCAGGATGCGCACGCATCCACCCTTCAACAGCAATTGTCCTCCCTATATACAACTTCTCTACTAACCAAGGAAATGGGTCTGTGGAGGGGCAATAGCAGGTGTCAAGATTGTAACCAACAAATTCTTCAAACTTTGGATCTGTTCCTACTACCATTTTTGGTCCCTGGAAATTCACCCACTTCGTGAAATCTTCTCTTGTCGCGCTAGAAAGAAAGATGGTGCCGTCGATCTTCTCGTCTTCTGGGTCTGGGTTGCCGTAGACAGTGAATGTGAAATCCTGTCTGTTTCTCTTCTCCTCCTCGATAATGTTTCGACGTTCAAGCCATGGCAAATAATCGCCAATAAGTGCAACTTTCATGTGAGGAATGTCGGGTGGAAGGACGCTTAGGCCGATTTCCGGAGGAGTTTGCTTGAGGAGGCTGTGTTCGGAGCCGCCCACTTGGGACGGAGCGGTTGTCGGCCGAGAGTCTCGGGAGCCTGACTCAAGAATTGAGACTCCCCTCTGACGCGTGCATCTGAGTCTGACAACGAGTCCGGCAATGATGATAGACATAAACGCAGTTACCACAGATAAGGCAACAATAATACGCATTTGCTGCTGCATCATCGCTAACGCGGCTTAGGTCGTGGCGGAGGCTTTGGAACGCCAGTCGTGTCGTAGGCTCCTCGCATTGAAACAGTTGGCTCTCTGAAAAAGGAAATTGGAATTTCAAGGCGGAACTTTGGCGAACCAAAATGAGGCCCACGATTGCCTTGAGGTGCTTCTTATAGATCATCGGTGTGACAACGACAGTTGCGGCGCGTCTGGGTCGACCAAAGAACGGAAGCACGAAGAATCAGGGATGCATCTGAGTCCTGCACGCCTAGATCAGCCACCCCTCCCCTTGTCTCGGACCCCCATCCCCGACCTCCCTTGCCTCGCTCAGGTGGGTCAAAGCTAATCCAGACTTGATGACATGAAAATCTGATTCGGTATAGTGCAGAACTCGCACTAGCTGTGCTCTCTTCCTGTCTCCTCACTCCTTTCCCACAACCACATGTTACGATGTGTGCCTCCTTTGCTGGGTACGCTGAGTTCCGGCTGCCCGAGCAGACGCACCCCGATTGCAGCAACGTCCAGATTGTTTGGGAGGACTCCACTCAACGACGACCGAAACGAAGGAAACGTAGTCAACGTTCCCTTTCCGACTCGGTGCCACAGTCCGAGGAACAATGGCAAAGCTCCAGGGAAGCATTCGGTTTGGATACTCCAGAGAATATTCTTGATAAAGCCACACAACTCAGAAATCTGGACCTCAATCGGAACACTGGCGCTAGACTAGAAATTTGGCAAGAGCTGGTTTTCATTGCAGTTACAGTGGTTGATTCGTCTATTGGAAAGGATACAACACAAATACTCACCAACATCTACGGCCACCTTCCCACCTACTCAACTTGCAGGCAGGACAAAGCTGCCATCCTCCGCATAATCGGCTTCATCGATGAACTGTATTCATATTTAGAGCATCGTGCTTTCGAACTACTTATCGTCTTAAGTGAGTAGTCATTTCCTCTTTAAAGATAAAATATTAATCCTTTGCATTATAGATATTTCTCTACCAACTCTTCGTTCAACCACTCACGAGAAATTCCAAGAGCTCAAGACGGTTCAGAAGGTCTATGAGCCTAAGGAAGAGATCCAAGCCTCAGCACCATTTTATATTCCATTTTTGGTTTGGCTTGTCCGACCTGAATATACTCTGGATCAGATTTGTAACGCCTTGGGAACGCACACACTTGGTCAACACGAGTTTGAAAGGTTTCAGACGGCATTCAACGGTCAAAAGCTTCCACCCTGTCTCCTTGACACTCTAGGTGACTATCGAACACCCCGAATCGCAACCAATGCAGACAAACAGTTAACAGGAGGGCTGACACCTGACGACGGTGCACCCTCGACGCTGCCTGGTTCCATTACCTCCTCCGACTTATCGAATGTCCAAACTCCGCCTGGCCTTCCGGAAGATGGGCAATTAGACGACCTCCCTGGCGGCCTCGACTGGTCAGATATTATCGACTATGAGAAGTACGTTGCGACAATAAACATTTCGATTGCTGGTTATACGACCTTCGATCTTTCAGCAGAGCTCCAGCACGAGGTTTCAAGGGCTGGAGAGACAAAAATCGGTCCCATTACCAGAATAAAGAAACCGGGTTTGAGTTGCGTTCAATACGACTGGACTGAGGCTATTTGGAAGGTGGTTGACAAAGTTTGCGATTACCTGGTGAGTGTGCTCCTGCTAATAAGCAAATATCAACTAAGTATGAAGACCGAACAATTAGGAGTTTTAGATCAAACAGACATATGCACACGAGTATCATATATAGAGCATAATTTCGGGCCGGCTAGGATTGAGCCAGACTGCTTGGGGATTTTTATACCCACTCAGGTATCACCAAAATCAGTTTATGTTTCGATGAGGAGCTCAGAACTCAGCAGCTCGAAGTTTGACAACAGGATCGCTTGGAGGGCCAATCGTGGATTATTACTCGAGCAAGGCGCAACCCTATCAACAACCAGACGCATCTCCTACTTTGCCATAAATATACCGTTGAAATGATTCTGTCCATAGCTATGTTTTCTTTGCTTTATATACATGTACTGTAGGCTTTGTATCGTTTATTATAGAGAGAGGTTCGACTGGATCGCTTGACTTCGTCTTTGGGTCTTCTATATTGTTAGACCAAGGATAGGCATAAAGACAATACAACTAACCTGTGCCTGAACCTCCCTGTCCTGACTGGCCTGATCCCCCTCCGCTCGGCTGGGGCTTGCTATTGGGATCAGTCATGTTGCGGTGTGGATTCTGTCTGATGTTCGAAGCGTTCTAGTAGGTTATAGACTGCAAATGGATTGCAAATTGATTGGCATCAACGCGGGGGTTCATATGGCTACTTATCATCATGCACATCAGGAGGGATGATCATCTCAGTTACCCCGTGGGCGACATAACGGGCCTTCAACCTGGACTCTCGATCACAATAAACAAGACTACATCTAATACATGTTCACTGCGAACCACAATGCACAAGAGTCTCAGCTTAACGAGACAGACGTAAGTAAGCAACCAACGCCATGGACACGTCAGTTATCCGTTGCTTGCATGCATACGAACTGCCCCTGATCGATTATAATCACTCCCCTAAGCTGACCAGCGCTCTCCAACAGCAAAGCGAGGCGGCTGGGCGAAGCAAGGCCGCGGGCAGGATGGCGTTACTTGATCTCCGTACTTGGTAAGAAGGATCTCCTCTATTCGTCCGGGGAGCATCCTACTGGCATGTTTGCCCATTAAGAAAGGGGTTCTTTGGGTCCGTATGGCCGGCGAAGTGGCCGCATGGGCTCGTTCTTTTGTGGATAGCTTCAATCTAGTCACATATCCGGGTTGAACGAACGAGAGCTTGGCGATATCCAACGTACCTATCAACCACGAACCGCAGTATGCACACACCCATCCACCAATGCCTTAGCTTGAAGAGACGGCTAAGTGTTGACAACACTTAAGTCTATTACTTGCAGGTGTAAATTAACTGACCCTAATCGGTTACAATGGCCCCTATGCCTTTCCAGGAGGCTGATTAGTACCGTCCAATAGTAAAGCAAGGCGCTCAGGTCTGTATAACGGGCCTGGAAGTTGCATTTTTGATTACATTGACCAGGGAATCTGCAGCGCAAGCCAACATATACAGACACCCCATCTATCAGAGATCTTAGCTTGACAACACAGACACGCAACTTGGAAAGAACAGCAGTATGTCTACGGCAAAGATCTCTTTCCTTCAACTGGGGAGTGTCCTACATGCGTTCACAGTCACCTCGCCTAGACTCCACACTTCTCGGGAGCTATTGGTACAAGGACCGTCACTAGCAGGGCGAGGAATATAAAAAAGGGTTTAGAGTAGTTAATTCAGGGCGACTGCAACTAAAAGGGGGGTGAAATGAGTGAATGAGCGAGATGAGTGAAATGAGTGAGATGAGTGAAATGAGTGAGATGAGTGAAATGAGTGAGATGAGTGAAATGAGTGAGATGAGTGAAATGAGTGAGATGAGTGAAATGAGTGAGATGAGTGAAATGAGTGAAATGAGTGAAATGAGTGAAATGAGTGAGATGAGTGAAATGAGTGAGATGAGTGAAATGAGTGAGATGAGTGAAATGAGTGAAATGAGTGAGATGAGTGAAATGAGTGAGATGAGTGAAATGAGTGAAATGAGTGAGATGAGTGAAATGAGTGGAATGAGTGAGATGAGTGAAATGAGTGAAATGAGTGAAATGAGTGAAATGAGTGAAATGAGTGAAATGAGTGAAATGAGTGAAATGAGTGAAATGAGTGAAATGAGTGAAATGAGTGAAATGAGTGAAATGAGTGAAATGAGTGAAATGAGTGAAATGAGTGAAATGAGTGAAATGAGTGATTCTTTAGAGGCTGTTTGTTGGCTGGGTTCTGTGGTGAGGTGGAGGCATAGTGAACCATGTGACTTTTCCAGGTAGATAGAATAGATGATACGGATGAATTTGAAGTCCGCAGTAGATGCGAGAGTTGAGCGGTTTCCAGCTCCCTTGATACTCTAGATCGTAACATGATCATCACCCTTCATGCTATCTGAATCAGATATATACAGGTTAGACACTGTAAAATCCCGAGCATCCGTCACCAACCCTCCTGTCAAACGCACATCGTTAAGCCCCCTTTGCAACCGCCCGTATACCCAGCTCCACGTCCGCATGCAGCGGACCGGACTTTTCGAGGACAATCTTGAAAAAGAGGGAAAAAAAAATAAAAAAAATAAAGAATGTGTGCTATTAGAGTCCCCCTTCCTATGTGAACAGTTTAAGTTATGCTTCACAACAAGATTCTTCGACTATGGAAACGTGATGCGAGCTCTGCGTTGTTTAATTCTTTAACACATGAGTCTGGCCGGTGGGATAGAGCAAGCTTACCACGTTGTAAGATGTTGCAGGAGGAACCGCAAGCAGATAAAATTCTGTTCTTATGGCTGTTGGGCTCCAGTGCCGTCACAAACTCCACAGTCGAACGGGCCCTTTTTCCCCGTACCATTGCAGTTTGTACACGCCGGCATGTTTAGTAGTTGGTGATTTGAGTCAACTCAGTCGGTAAGGAGGATGCGAGTACTGTGGATGATGAGAAAGGTCCGGCGTTCTGCGGGGTTTTATAGAAAGTTATCCGTTTATTACCGACATGTGGGGTAGCATATGCACGTGACTGACTACTGGCTTTCTCGCCACTCGCCAAGGTTGTCTCCTAAGCAAACTCAATTCCTTCACCTTCACAATGAATCATGTCGAGCCCACAGAATTCTCCCATAAAGCAACCGAATTCATCGTAAGTAATCAAATACTTAGACCGGTTTTGATAATCTAACAATACCTGAGCATCGAGTACAAGCAATACAACTCGATTTAACCCACTCACGGTTAAAGTTCGAGTCTTCTGTTCGCGACTATCAGCATGACATGAATCGCACTGAATCCCTCCTTTCTCAGCTTTTACGAGACGTCCGAGCCTCGCTCCCTCCGCCTAGCCGATTCACTCAAGAGCCCCCAGACACGATATCGAGTGACGACGAACAAGATGTGAAGCTGAAGGAAGATCGGGAGTTGGAGGCGTGTCAGACGCGGAACGGAGCTCGTTGTCCACATCTAGAGTGTCTCGGCCGCGATAAACTTTTCAAGCGACGAGAGAATCTTGTGCGACATTATACCAGACGTAAGTCTGCATCTCGCTAAGCTCGGCACTATCTGATCCTGATGGTATAGATCTCCTGTGCGATGACGAATGCGCGGTCTGCGAGCGAAGAATTATAAATGAGTCCGACCGCCGACAACACATAGGGACTTGTTTAAAGCCCGATCACGAAGGTTGGAAAAGTGCACAGCAAGCGTGGCGAGAAGCTCTCGGTATCGCGAAGGGCTTCATCGATAGAGCTAGCACGAAGCGGCCACGAGCAGCTGAGGAGTCGTTGCGATCTCGCAAGGCCCAAAAGCTGGCGGGTGATCCGCAGGGCCCAACCGTTGGTATTCCACGGGCACAAATCCTGGATGCACCATCCGATACTCCGGCCCGAGTCCCATTAGATATGCAGACTTCATCTGAGGGTTTCGGTATGCTTCATGCACCTCCAGATCGTGCCCCCTTTTGCAATTATTACACCATGGAGACACATCCTTCACTTAATACCTTACCTCCCGGCGTGCCTCCAGACCGAGCCCTTCATTCGACTCATGCACCACCCCACGCCCCAGAGCGTGCCTTGTTTTCCGATTGTTACACTCTGGATTTGCGTCAGGAGGATTTGGAGGCATTCGTTGAACAGACTTGGGCTGCAGGAACAAGCGCGACTGTTGATTCTTCGACTGTACCTTCGCAGCAACCTAGCATTGTCTCTGTTCAACAAGGTGCCTAGCAAGCAACGAATTTCAAACTAGCAAGCTCTCATTCAATTTGAATCTAAGAAAACTGCACATTCATATTTATTTTCCCTCCAACCGTCTCCATCAAAGCGTCCTTAAACGATATTGGTAAAGGCATTGGTCGCCACCAGGGAAGCTCATCGGGTATGGCAAATCCAAGGAGTATACTCTTTCCCTTGTCGATCTGCCAGCCACACCGTGCATCTACTATCGCCCTGAAAAGTGTTAGTCACGGCACCACTGTTTGGTTTTAAAGCAAACCTACAAACCACCGCGATCCATCGTAATAGAATGTGGCCGTATGTTGAGATGGTTCAGCGATTCGTCCGGTATCGCCAATAAGCCATTTGAAGCCCCCGTTGCTCCTAGATAGTGAGAATGGGATCCAGAATATATGGTTCCTGCCGATTCGCTAGACCAGCAGAAGACGATGAGGATTCGCATATTATCCGCCGTTCGGTTTAAGATGCAGTGTTTCAGCTTGGTTTTGCCGAATGCTCGATAGAATATAAACGTCGATTGAGGGAATAAAGATCCGATAACCTCAGCTACGAGCTAGCATGAGTTAGAAAGAAACCATCCCACATTGCCTGCGCACTTACTTCATTCTTGAGCACAGCTGCCGTGTAAAGACCCAAGCCCACCTCCGTTTGTAGGTTGTACTCATTCCTGACGATATCATCAACTATCTCGCCGATCTGTGTATTGTCCTGTGCCCAAAATCCCTTCTCCAATATTTCGTCTTTGATGCGATTGATTTCTGAAGTCATGCTTCCGGAGCGGTTGTCGGATGGTTGGCGAGGATGCATGTCGTTGGTGCCTGAACAGTGAAAGAATTTGGGCCCAGCTGTTTACCACGTGACCAGCGGTTATGCCATTTGGGTCAGCTGTATTCGCGCGCTATTTCCCTGTTCCATTGCTCTTCCCGAAAGCCTCCGCTGTTATCCCGCACATGTGTACCGACATGCTCAAGGGGTCGTTGCACCCTATGGTGTGTGTGTAGACACAAGCTTTTCGCTCTTGTTAGCTCACTTCTATTCCACTCATTTTGCTCATTTACTCATTCCACTCATTCCACTATTCCGCTCATTTCACTCATTCCGCTCGTTTCACTCATTTCACTCATTTCGCACACGGGAACCGTGCTGTTCCACCCAAACGAGATGATCGCTCCTTACTTAAAGCACAGAGTCAACGATAGAATCGTTATGTCGTATTCCAAATCAATACATCTTGTTATTCGACAACCGATATGAGTCACTTTCCACCAGCAACACTAGATGACGCTTTTCTCACCATCAAGGCATATAAAGAAACTATCCCGCCGCGCTTTCCAGTCACCTCCCGAGCAGAAGCTGATGCGTTATCTCTTGTATGGATCAACGGGCTGTTAGTGTCAGATGATTACATCCTCTGGTTCCCCATGCATGAACTGGGTGTTTGGATTTTAGAACTTAGGAGATGCTGGTCGGATGTATCACCGGCCTCTCCTGATCGCATCCGTTCAGCAAACTTCGCCAAAGTTGCGAGGTACATTCGGCGCCCCAACAACAGTATTCGGTCTATTCAATCCTGTCTTCTAATGGCCGTTCTCCTTCGCTACCACGCACTGAGCCCTGATTGGTATCTTACAACGGCATTAACCAGATTGAAAGATCAGAAGGAACCGAGTAAAAAGGTCACAATGCTTTGGTTAAGCATGTTCTATCTGAATCTGTGAGTTCTCCTGATAAATGAGCGTTCGACAATAGCTAAAATCACAGCGAACATGCAACTGCCCATAGTCTACTAGCGGCGGCCCCTCTACTACGTATACAAGTGGTGCCAGACGCCGAGTTCCTCTGCAGTAACTTCGGGACGACGTTTGCTGAATTACAGAAGGTCTACCTGCATGGTCTGGAGGATTGTTTGTGGCGACCGTGGACTTTCAAAGAGCTCTTTACCTACGTCTGTGAGATGTCAGAAAAGGTAAGAGTATACGATAAGGGCTTGATGGATTACATTGGAGTCCAGATAGCAAGGGCGAATATTTTCGTGCACGGCTATGCCAACCAACGTGGGGAGGCCTCTGCTCACGAGACGTATCTGAAAATCGCCCAGAAGCTGGAAGCATCTGATCGAGTGCGCAGTATTTACCAGTGAGTAATTGACACATGAGGACACAACGTATGGCTAACCCTACCAGGGAAGGACAAAGCCTACTGGAATTGAGCGACAGATTGGATCGTAAAACTTGGATCAGCCTCTCGACGGAAACTATCAAGTTTCTCTCTGTATTTCGCTCTCTTTCCAGCGACATTGAGCTGCTCTATAGCCTGCTTCAAGTTCACCGCGACTATAGCGAGACTCCTTTTCCATCTATAGAATGGAAAGACTTCACTCAGCCCCCGGCCTCAACTACCTCATCAATGACTATAGAGGATTTCTCGGGAAACCTTTTGTCTGATCTTCCTTGATCGCTGGGGGTTGCCCTGGTTTCTCATATGATCACGGGTGAATCACCTTTCGAAGGGCTCCCGGATATATCTTAGATGAAGGTTGGATGGATAACAATAGCATTAAATTTGAGAAACGAGTTCTACCTAAAACAAACTTCTCAATTTTCTTCCGTCAAACTTGGCCCTTGTTCGTTCCCAACATTTACCCCTCCATTCGCCTGCATTGGTGTTGCGTTATTATGGGACACTAAGGTAGTGCACGAGCCACCCCCGTGCGAGCCTTTGCCATCGAAACAAAGTACTACGTAGTAAGAAAGGCCGGGAGGAAATGACATGGACGTTTAGGCAGCCATGACAGACAGCCCGATGAAAAGTCTCCCGTAGCATTCATGTGCGCGACCTCTCTGAGTTTGGCCTAGGGCATTGCTCCTCAGCTTGCCTCAATAAGTTCCCTCTTGCTAGCCAAGGCCATCTCCAACTTCCGTCATATATGATAACTCTATATCCTCTAAGTCACAAGCTATAACACCGTTGCGTCATCGTACGGGATATCCACGGCCCAATATACCGCTCGACGGTCGATTTTCCATCGCCCTCCGGTTCAGCGCTCTCATCCGAATCCCATCCGTCGATCCACTCGTGTTCATAAATAGCCCGTTCAGCAACGGGAAACCCGTCTACTTCACGCAGCCACAAGAACATATTCCGAGTCACAGACTCTGAGCAGTCTCTCTCACGATTGAGATCATCGTATCGGACGGGAATGTTACTGCCTGAAACGTCATCGACCCCCGCTGCAAAGAATTCCATAGATGCCACCAACGGTTCCGTCGGATATTGGGCCTTCTGAGTCTTGTTCTGGCAATCCCATGCCCAGCCGACATAACTCAAGCCGTGATATCCCTGACACTGCGCATGCAGCTGCACTTCTAGAACGCAGTCTTTAATAGCTGTGGTACCGAATGGCCCAAACGGGACGATAGGGGGTTGAGCATGATGCTCAGTTTGAGATAAGAACATCAGCCGAGCCTCATCTGACCGCCTTATCACCCCCCCCCTTGAGTGAGTTTAGAGACAGGTGCTTGTACGAACGATATAGAGGTGGTTGTCCAAGCCGCTGCATGTAGATCGACCAAGAATGCGACTGGGCGAGCCCATCTCATGATGTAGTCTTGAATACCAATGAGAATACCGCCCAGCCAAAGGAAGCCTAGCTTAGGAGACCGATTCATGAACATGTGCGCCAGAACGTGAGGGTCCTTGGCACACTCAGATGTGAGGATAGCGAAAGCCCCTTGCACCCACGCACCACAAACATTGCATGGAATGTCAGATTCGACAAAGATGCTACTCAGAAGCGAGGTGATCCCTGTGGTGGTGCAACTCAAGGTGAGCAGCCTATCCAACTGACGATCGTCTTTTCCCCAAGGCCGACTATACCCATAAGGTGGACTGTACAGCGTGGAGGATTGTTTTAATCGGGGCTTGCTGGGAAGTCGAGGAGAAGGTAAGCAGACCTGCTTCGTTATGCTTTGTGACATTGGCAGAAGTAGAGCCGCTGTAAACGCCGCATGACTCTGGTCAGCTACGCTGTGGTATCTCGCGTAGTCAAAGATGTAGCGCGCCGCGGTCGAGAATGGTACACCAATGGAAGAGACTGGCAGAGCTGAGTGTGTATGACGAAGAAGGACCATGGGCTGGTCAGATCGGAGCGTAACAGACCACGGGGACTTAAGCAACCGGTTATTATGAGGGATGCAAGCATTCCACCCCTCTTCTGGGGCGAGAACCGCAGCCCACCACCTTGCTGCGTCACTCGTTACATCCCCTAGGTCTATAACCGTCGACCCGTCGGCAGTTGTATCGCTGCTAACACCAAGGAATTCTCCATCATCGTCAAGCCATAGAGCCTGGCTATCGGTGTATTGAATGGCAGATGCACCAGGTATGACTTCAGTCCAGCGTGCAGATAGGACATACGCCCATGCAAGAGTAAGCACTGAAGTATGGTTCCCTTCTTCACCAAACCACTTTGGAAGGCCAGACGACGATCTCGTGGAGAGCGATAAAACAGTTGGGCGGACTGTTGTAACCCCGAACACATATCTCTTCTTGAACGATGGTAGGTTGCAAGCGCCTTCAGTGGTTCCCCAAGTAGCGATTCCGGTTGCGTATAACGAGCTAGAGGAGTTCCTATCAAGCTCCAGCTGTGCAGGAAAGTAGGGATGTTGGGGGATTACGTTTTCGAGGTTCAGGCTAGGCGCACACTGAAAAGACGAAAACGCTGCCTGGTAGAGCTTGAACCACGTCCGGTATCCTCTCTCATAGAAGTACGTGAAAGTCTCGTCGCTCGGGCGAACAGCATCTTGCATGATGATGTCTTTTCTAGATGAACTGCTAGTTCAGATGGTCATTCACCGTTCGGGAGTCCAATGAGATGTGGTTGTTGTGAAGGATCGCCGCACCACGAAATATAATGGGTTTGAAAGGATGCATTGATGGTTCTGATCCAGCCGCTTTGAACCCAGGTTGTTGCACGGTCAGGTGATGCCCTAATTAGTCATCACTCGCTCGAATACTGCAACGGGTATGCGTCTAGAATGTATAATGCCAAAGAGTAAAAAGTATACGAAGCCCAATCACAAGCATGTCGTAAGCGCCCCCAATCGAAAGAACTGGGTTGATTCTCACAAGATTGCAAAAGAATGGCAAAGCAGAGCCCATCGGTAGCGTCCATCAGGCGACGTCCATCAGGCCACCAATTGCCTTGCCTTTGTTGCCTGGACGTAGCTCCACCTAACTAGCTAACCATCCAGCCATGTGCTTACATGGCTTGTTCTCGGCAACATAAAAGATCGCTCGGCGCCTTCTGTAAGGTCAGGATACCAAAAAAATTCCCAAGAAAATTGGACAGTATAGATGAACCTTTGGTGAGTCCAACCCACACCCCGTTGCTCTTCTTCGTACTCATAGTCAACAGATTTAATCCATCACGTCAGATTTCTACCACGAACAGAAGCTCAATACTCCCCCAACCGTCCCGAGTCGTGAAGATCTCACTCACCCGTTCCGGGTTATTGTCCGGTCTCTGATTGAGCAAGATGATCAGTTCAGGACAATCGGGGTTCTGCAGTGTCTGCGGACACACAAATGAGGTTCACCGCAAGGAGCCATGTGCTGCACGGAGATGCCGAAAGAAGATCAAGGTCTGCGGCGGCACACTCCATTCGCTTATGCATATGGATGGTACTATTGATGAAAACCACCCGGGATGGGTTGTCTGTAAACCATGCCCTGATCATGGCCGGGAGAGCAAAGATGTGGACTACAGTAGCTGCCCTGTTGTTGCCAAGGACGGTTATGGAAATCTTGTCATTGTCCAATATGGTGTTGAGTTTTGAAGAGGAACTTGGGAGGTGCCACTACATCCTTGACTTAGTTGATGGTCGCGTTATTAGTAGCAAGCCTCCATCGTCCTGCAGAGTAACGAGGCTAGGTCCTCCGCTTTTAGATCAACCTTCCACTCCTTTTGCGTATGTAAAGGGGCTTCTTCGAATCGAGAAGAATAAATGTTAACAGCCCATCGTAAGGACCACGGACTGAATTCCACATCCTTCCTTCCTCCAAATGACCTTTCAGTTTGCTGTCTACCTCTAGATGCTGAGCAAGCTCTTCAGTGAACCCTTTACTGCCTCGTAACTCTCCTCTTGTTCTGATCAACTCCTCGAGCAACGCACGCAAAGGGAACGAACATAGAGCAACGGCTACTATACTGACTGCAGGCGACCCGGTAGGAAACCACGTTTCCGGTTGTAATTCCCAAAATCATCTCCCTGCCGTTTCCTCTTCTCCCCGGATACCTTGAAAAGCTGCTTGTGTTTGAGGTTTGGAAGAAGGGTTGCGCGGTCGAAATCGACGAGCATGACGCGGCAGCGCTCGTCGTTCCAGAGCCGGTTGGCGTCGCGCTCGTCGCCGTGGTCGACGCCCTCGGCCCAGACGGCCTGCGAAGACCGCCGCACTTCCACCGCCAGGTCTGCCGCGCCAGCACCCGCGGTCACCGTGTCCGCCATCGTCTCCCCACCCCACGACATCAGCATCATGTGGAAGACCCTGGCCCCGCCAGGGAGTATGTAGCCCCGGCCCAGCCGCGCGAGTCCCAGGTGCACCGGTACCACCTCGCCCTGGAGCCTGTCGAGCCGCGCGTAGATACGGCTCTCGTGCTCCAAGAGGCGAGGATGGTCAGGCAGTGTTCCCTTGCCGACAAAGGTGTACCCGTACGGCGCCAGCTCCAGCTTGAAGAGCACGCCCGTCGCTCCCGTCTTGCCCCAGCCGTCCAACGCCTCGCAGTCTCGATACGGGTTCTGGCGGAGCCGCTCGCCCACTAGGCGGGCGAACTCATCGGCGTCGATAGGGTGCCGGGTGCCACCTTCGGCGGTACGATGCGAGAGCACGTTCGGGCAGTCGGCATCAAGATCCCAGCCTCTCTTGAGGCCCAACAGGCAGGCCTGCGTGCAGTATTTCTTGGCAGGTGCCGACTCGGACATCTCGGCATCCTCTTCCTCTTCCCCCCCCCGGCTTCGGAGCTGCCGCTCGATGGGCCTTCTTTCCGTTTGCTGACGTCCGTCCTTGCCCAAGATCGGGACAGATCACCGTCCGGCCTGTCGTCTTCTTCGTCCTCCTCATCTCTACGAAGCACCGCCGTGGCCCTGCAGGACGACCTTGACCGCAACGAGACCTCTCGGCCGGCCGGGACCGCGTTAGACATGAACTCCGAGCCATCCGTTGCTTGCGATGACGACGCCGAGGGCGAGTCCGTATCCTCTGCCCCTAGAAGATACGCCGCACCGTCGTAGGGCTCCCTCCATTTTCTCAGTGTTGCCTCAGCCTTCCGCGACGCCGCGTCGAGTGAAGCTCCCTTGAGAGCTTCAGATCGGAGACTCAATAGGCAAAAGCTAGCCAGCTGAGCCGCTGCCGTATAGGACACCTTGTCGTCAGCCCAATCCCCGTCTGACGTTTCGCCCACGTCCTCATCCGGCACGCACGGATGACAATATAGCGTCTGCGGGTCGGCTCGGTCGATATGAAGGAATAACAAAGACTCGCCGGCAGCAATATAGCCATATGCAACCTCATACCGTACCATGTAGTCGAAGACCTGTGTCAGCGCCATGGCAATCAGCGCTTCCGCCTTGTCCTGTCCCCGTAGCTCGGTATCGCTCCGAGACTTGTTGCTGCTGATTCGCTCCATGACCTCCATAAACAGCTTCTCCTTCGCAATGGCTGGCTTCAGATACTCCAACTCAACCTTGTGAGCTGCCTTGTAGTCGTAGACAAACGCTAGGCTCTCGTCTCCGCCCAGGCGCGTACGGACACCCGCTCCGTCAGGTTTCGTCGGTGGACGCTTGACTCTCTGCTCGGACGCCACTCGTTTGTTCGGTCCGGTCCGGCGCCGTCGCTCCTGCCTTTCATCGCTCGGGTCCTCCTCCCCAACCTTACTACCATCGTTAGGTTGCGTGAAATCCCGGATGTTGTTGCTGAATCGTAGCCCCATACACTGATATTCCTTGCGCAGCTCCTCTTCGTCCCAGACGGGACGCAGAATTTCCCAGACAGGATCTTCCACAGCAAGCTTCTCAAAGTGATCGACGGCATTCTCGTTGCCTGCCCGTTTGCGGTGGATCGTCGTTCCTAGATCTCTGGTCGTACTCTCTTGATGGAAGAGCCGCCTCTTCCCACAGACCGTCCTGATTGCCTTAAAATGATGTTGTCGGGTGTTCGTAAAGCTGGTCCAGGGACGAAGCCACTTAGGATAGTATTTACCCTCGACCTTCGTAAATCCCGTCGATGACTTGGATTTGTCGGCGAGCCCGAGTTTCTTGTAGAGGTAGAAGTGGCAGTTGTATAGATATTCTTCCAGTGTCGTCCTCTGGTTCTTGCGTCGCTCTGCCTCTTCTCGTGCCTGTGCCACCTCTTTCTCGCGTCGCTCTGCCTCCTCTCGTGCCTTTGCCTCCTCTTTCTCGCGTCGCTCTGCCTCCTCTCGTGCCTTTGCCGCCTCTTTCTCGCGTCGCTCTGCCTCCTCTCGTGCCTTTGCCGCCTCTTTCTCGCGTCGCTCTGCCTCCTCTCGTGCCTTTGCCTCCTCTTTCTCGCGTCGCTCTGCCTCCTCTCGTGCCTTTGCCTCCTCTTTCTCGCGTCGCTCTGCCTCCAGCTCCTGCCGGAGCTGGAGGATCTCGTGAAGATAGTCGGACATCGTGGGTAGGGGCGCGGGATATCAAGTGTGTAGCGACCGGTTGCTACGGTTGGGCGAATCCGGCGAGGAAGAATCCAAGGACGGGCACCGCATCGGCGGCGAAATTAGGGGCCAGTCGCTTTGTTGCCTTGTTCCGGGCACTCGGTCACGTGAAATCATTTTTAGGTGGTTGGTGACCAAAAAAGGCGAGTGTTACAGTGGGACAGATTCGCTCAGGCGCAAGTCCCCGGGGATCGCTCAATCTAAGCGGGGTCAGCTGTAACAACGTGCCACACGGGAACGCTGTGAGTTTCGAAATGGTTCAATAATTTTGTATGACGTCAGACCACATCTGGTTTTGTATCCTTGGTCCAATAATATAGGCCGGAAGCCGGAAGCTGGGCTGCAGTATGGTCCCCGCATTGTGGTGTTGGACGCGACCGCGCGCAAGGCGAGGCCGTGTTTGCGACACCAAACGCGCCCTGTGCCGATCGCGATCCCACGAGCTCACTCCACCCTGTGTGCGTCACATCAACACGATCCTCGAGGCAGTCAGCTAACAGCAGCGGAGACGTCCACTCGAATGCTGACACGGGATATACACGCATGGTACTGGTCGCGCTTCTATACCGTGGACCTGACTGTGGCTGGAGAGTTCTAGCTCTACCATCGACCAGGGACGAAATAAGATCAGGAGATGACCTTAATCGAAGATGCCCCGCCCGCCGTACTGATTCCCTATGTGTACCGCGGACGTACCTTTGGCCTCGACGGAATCCGCTAGGTTCGCGGTCCGATCCGTGATACCCGTGCCACGAGCCAAGGCAGTCTCGCTCCACTCGTTCCCGACCCGCACCCTCGCCATCTCTTCACTCTTGATGTCCTTTGCATAGTTTCTCCCCGCGATTCCCTCAATCTTCTCCGTAACGGCCTCGGACAAGACACTATCGGTACCGGCAGCGGCGTCCTGCAGAGCCATTAAGCTCGGCTCGTCGTCCACCCCCTCGATTTCTAGCTCCACGAGCTTGCGACGCGTGGTCTCTATGGGAAATAGCTTCTCTAGATCATCTAGAAATCCCGTAATCTGCTCTACCAGCCTGTCGAAGTTCTTGCCGTCGTACAGCGCCCACGCCGCCTTCTTCAGCAGGCCCGTTCGCTTCTGTCTCTGGCGAGCGACAACCCCCAGTCGGCCGTGCAATCCCCGAACCACCGGCTGCATGTCCTTGTCTTCGAAGCGCATCAAATCATCTTGTCTCGCATTGATCTCGTACCGCTTCGATGATTTCTGTACGGTCTGGAAGAGCAGTTCGATCTCTTCCAGTATCCCTTGGACCTGTCGAGAATCTCTATCATCAGGCGCGTCGGTGGCGAAGCGTGGGTCGTCGTTGATCGCGACTGCCTCGCCCCATCTACCCAATCGGATCTTGGCGATGTCGAGTTTCAGTTGGCAGCGTTCGAAGTCTCGGCCGAAATGGCGGCTCAGTTGGATGTAACCGAAGCAGTCGACGCAGTTGTTGAACAAGGCCGCCACGCTCAAAGCGCCGGCCACAGTGCCAAAAACCTCGGCCATGCTGGTCGTGTGAGGTGAATTGATAAGGAGTTTTCTGTGGCTGAAGGGAGCTTTATTGGTGTCAGCTGCGCCGTGTGAGGGGATGGTGCGGCTGACGAAGAAGGCATCTTAGTGGTTCACCTAAGCGCCGTCCGCAGACAACGTCGGGCCAACATTCACCTCGGGCGCGAATGCCCAGCCTGATCCTGAAGAACCTCAACATGACGACGAACAACCACGATACTGGCAGAAATAATGAATTCCATTGGGCATGCGGCCGTTGAGGGCAACGGCAAACTCCAGGTGGGGAATACCTACATCAACAACTACAACGAACCGAACCGCAATCGATGCCTTGCCGACCTACGATTGACCGACCCCCGCGTTGAAAAGACGCGCATCGAGCATATAAAGGGTGGCCTTCTTAAGGACTCGTATAAGTGGGTTCTAGATCATGACGAATTTCGGCGATGGCGAGACGGCAGAGACAGCCGGTTGCTCTGGATCAAAGGCGATGCCGGCAAGGGCAAGACAATGTTGCTCTGCGGGGTCATCGACGAACTCTTGCCAACCTGCGCACATTCCGTCTCGTTTTTCTTCTGTCAAGGCACCGATTCCAAACTGAATCATGCTACTGCCGTATTGCGAGGCTTGATATACCTTTTGTTGCTTCAGCAACCATCCTTGATCTCCTATATCCAAGACAGATACGACCATGCAGGTCGTCGAGTCTTCGAGGACACCAACGCGTTCTATACCTTATCCCAGGCTCTGGCTAGTATGCTCCGCGATCACCGTGCGGAGGGTTGCTGCATGGTTATTGACGCTCTAGACGAATGCGAGACTGGTCTGCCACAGCTCTTAGACTTCATTGTCAAGGTCGAATCTACGTCTGCTCGCGTCAAATGGATCGTGTCAAGCCGCAACAGACACGAAATCGAGCAACGGCTGTATCTCGCCGCCTCAAAGACGAGGCTAAGTCTTGAGCTGAATGCACACCATATCCGCCAGGCCATCAATACGTACATCGACCATAAAGTCGCGTACCTCGTATCGCTCAAGGACAAGAAGCCACTGCAGGACCAGGTTCGGGATGAGATGCGAAACAGAGCCGATGGAACCTTCCTCTGGGTGGCTCTCGTCGCACAGGAACTTCAGAACGTTCGGAGCTGGGATGTTTTAAGAGTTCTCAAACAGATGCCGGCGGGCCTGGTGCCACTCTACGAACGAATGATGCTTCACATTCAGCAACTGCAGCCTGACGATAGCGATTTCTGCCGCCTCATTATTTCGGCGGCAACTGTCGCTTACCGGCCGCTCCGCTTGTGTGAGCTGGGCGTGCTATCTGGTTTGCCTCGAGATGTCTCCGATGACCTTCGATCTGTGGTAGATATGTGTGCCTCGTTTCTTACAATCCGGGATGACCATGTCTATCTCATCCATCAGTCCGTCAAGGATTTCCTGACGAGTAAGGAGTCGAATGCAATTTTCCAGCATGGATTTGCAGCCGCACATCATACCATGTTCTTGAAATCGATACAGATCATGTCTGATACGTTACGACACGATATGTACGACGTACGCCATCCCGGCACGTCTATGGACCACTTCCGCCTGCCTGATCCAGACCCGTTGGCCCCGGTACGGTACTCGTGCGTCTATTGGGTTGACCACCTAAACGATGCCATCTCACACAGGACTTCGACGCCCATCAACGACCTCCATGATAACGGCACAGTCTACAAATTCCTCAGCAAGAAGTACCTCTACTGGCTCGAGGCGCTGAGTCTTCTCCGAGGCATGCCCGAAGGAGTGGTTGCGATGACGAAGCTGGAGACATTACTCGTAGGCGGATTGACTATCATCGTATGGCACCGATGCACTAATTAGTATCTCTATTAGGAAGAGTCCAATAAGTCCCGCTTATTCGACCTCATTCGAGATGCACGCCGGTTCATCCTATCACACGGGTGGGCGATAGGGAACGCGCCTCTTCAGGCATATACGTCAGCGCTTATATTTAGTCCTAGGCATAGCATAACGAGGAAACTGTTCGAAGGGGAAGACCCAAACTGGATTGTGGGTAAACCGGCTATGGCGGAGGATTGGGATGCATGCCAGGCGACGCTCGAGGGCCACGGCGGTTGGGTTCAGTCGGTGGCCTTCTCGCCCGATGGCCAGCGCCTCGCGTCGGCATCAGACGACCACACCGTCAAGATCTGGGATGCCACGACGGGCCACTGCCAGGCGACGCTCGAGGGCCACGGCGGTTGGGTTCGCTCGGTGGCCTTCTCGCCCGATGGCCAGCGCCTCGCGTCGGCATCAGACGACCACACCGTCAAGATCTGGGATGCCACGACGGGCCACTGCCAGGCGACGCTCGAGGGCCACGGCGGTTGGGTTCGCTCGGTAGCCTTCTCGCCCGATGGCCAGCGCCTCGCGTCGGCATCATACGACCGCACCGTCAAGATCTGGGATGCCACGACGGGCCACTGCCAGGCGACGCTCGAGGGCCACGGCGGTTCGGTTGAGTCGGTGGCCTTCTCGCCCGATGGCCAGCGCCTCGCATCGGCATCATACGACCGCACCGTCAAGATCTGGGATGCCACGACGGGCCACTGCCAGGCGACGCTCGAGGGCCACGGCGAATGGGTTCGGTCGGTGGCCTTCTCGCCCGATGGCCAGCGCCTCGCGTCGGCGTCATACGACGGCACCGTCAAGATCTGGGATGCCACGACGGGCCACTGCCAGGCGACGCTCGAGGGCCACGGCGAATGGGTTCGGTCGGTGGCCTTCTCGCCCGATGGCCAGCGCCTCGCGTCGGCGTCAGACGACGGCACCGTCAAGATCTGGGATGCCACGACGGGCCACTGCCAGGCGACGCTCGAGGGCCACGGCGGTTCGGTTGAGTCGGTGGCCTTCTCGCCCGATGGCCAGCGCCTCGCATCGGCATCATACGACCACACCGTCAAGATCTGGGATGCCACGACGGGCCACTGCCAGGCGACGCTCGAGGGCCACGGCGGTTGGGTTCAGTCGGTGGCCTTCTCGCCCGATGGCCAGCGCCTCGCGTCGGCGTCATACGACCACACCGTCAAGATCTGGGATGCCACGACGGGCCACTGCCAGGCGACGCTCGAGGGCCACGGCGGTTGTGTTCGGTCGGTGGCCTTCTCGCCCGATGGCCAGCGCCTCGCGTCGGCGTCAGACGACGGCACCGTCAAGATCTGGGATGCCACGACGGGCCACTGCCAGGCGACGCTCGAGGGCCACGGCGGTTCGGTTGAGTCGGTGGCCTTCTCGCCCGATGGCCAGCGCCTCGCATCGGCATCATACGACCACACCGTGAAGATCTGGGATGCCACGACGGGCCACTGCCAGGCGACGCTCGAGGGCCATAGGGTCTTCAATAATATCCGTTTCGATCAGACAGGCGCTCGTCTTCTTACGGATGCTGGCACTTTCGACCTGAGCGTGCCCTCGCCCTCGCCCTCGCCACCCGATGCACTGCCATCCGGTCATCCGCATCACCCGCGTCAAGGCTATGGCATCAGCGCCGATGACGTATGGATCACGTATCAAGGTCGGAACCTGCTCTGGCTCCCGTCAGAGTATCGTCCAAATACGTCAGCAATCGCGGCATCGACTGTCGCTCTCGGCTGCATGTCGGGACGGGTCTTACTATTCCGGTTCACGGGGGACGCTCCTCCTCGTTAGGGCGCTACACTAACCTGTCAGTCAGTATATTGATCTATCGGTCAATCCTCTGTTCTATAGGTTTTTATTTGTCTCTTTCTTTTGGAGGGTCGTAGGGGTCGGCGTGTATTTACATTACTATCTTAGTTACGTCGAGATGTTCGACAATCTTGTATGACGTCAGACCTCCTTTAGTTTTATATCCTTGGCGAATCCCGGGCGGAATAAATTTCATTCATTCATTTAAGTGCATCTTCACACCTCTACCAGTATTGACAAATAATGGGGCGCAGTGAGCATGAGGGCGTAGTGGTATAGGGCTGAGTTGCATTCTGGGAGTTGAAGAGTATTATTAGTCCACAAGTCGTTTGTTTTGAAGCTTTAGCCAAACAAGACTTAGGAAAACATCGGGGCAACGAAGCAGCTACCGACGCGTCATTTATGGATGTTACGACACAGCCACACACAACCGTCTTCGTGTTGGTCCTTTTGTCTCCTTAATCACGCGCTGACTGGTGTGATGGAGCCATTTCCTTGCTATGGACTCGGGTTGCAAGCATAAATAGGACCCCTAGAATCCCCTCATCACCGTGCTTCAACCCCATCTGCGAATTCACAATTGGTGTGGAGATGATATGTCTCGAATTCCTGAGTTGGGGGTGACTGAATTGACTATCAGAAGTGTTCAGATAGGGTAGCCTTCGGAAGATGGGTGCCTTCCGCTGGCGTGGTTGGCTTGGCTGATGTCGGTGTCGTTGACCTCGAGGCTAGAAACGGCAGAGAAAGAACAGGGCACTGGCTTTGTGAAGCTCAAAGCTTCGATGAATCTCGAAAGCAATCGACAAGTGAGATGGCGAGATACGACGAGCAGTAATGAGACTCATAAAACAAACTTCTGAAATTTTCCCGTCAAAAATTGGCCCTTGTTCTTTCCCAACATGATACCCCAGTGTTGCTTCACCCCATTTTCTGAGCGGTTTAACTTGCGCGCAATCTGAAAGTCTGACAACATACCTACATTCTTCAGTCGCCTGAGGAGGTCCTCCTCCTGCTTCGTCCACCTGCAACGTTGTGTACTTCTGTGTCGTTTGCCTTTAGGGCTTCCCGTGGTGAACTCGCTGGCGTCACAGGCACTGTCGTCGTCGCCATCGCCATCGCCATCGCTGTCGTCGTCGCCATCGCTATCGCCATCGCTGTCGTTGTCGCTGTCGCCGTCGCTGTGGCTGTGGCTGGTGCTGTGGCTATCATCGTTGCTATCGTCGCCGACAGGCCCCTCGGTTCCATCCCTGGTTTCCAGAGTGCACTGAACGCTCCCGTCTGGCAACGTTCTCTGAGCTTGGCCGTGTCCTAGTTTAGCCAGCAGGCTTGAGATCATCTTCTGCATCACAAGTAACTCAAGCCGCACTGATTCTGCTTGCTCCGTCGGCATAGAAATAAGCTCTGCCGACTGGCTTGCAAGACCAGACGCTATCGAGCTGGGGCCCACGCAAGAGCCTGGCCGAAACTGTGGGCTGGAGTCCCCTGGCACCTGGCTCGATTGGTTGGCGCTCCCGTTGACGCGAGGGTCAGCGGGGATCGGGCAGATGTCAGTGGATTCGAGTCGTGGGGAGGAATGCGACTTGAAGCCCGATGGTCTCGGCCGCTTCGGTGAACGGTAGACTTCTGAATCGTGCCCCTCAGATCCACCAGGAACGTCACATTCCGGCAATGACCGCTTTGATGAAAAGGTTTCGGTACCTGGCCCCGGGGCAATCTCGGTCGAGCTGATTCCTACGACGCTCTCCCGCTCGGCGATTGCTGCAGATGCTAGGACGCCTAAGGCCTCGGCACTCTGAGCAAGGAGTCCACTGTTCAACTTGGAAACTGAGACCTCTTGGGCGCGAGCATCATTGGATACCGAGACCGGGAGCTCGCAGCTTTGACGAAGGTCATCTCCATGTAGCGCAGGCTTAGGTGTCGCATTAGATATGTTCAAGTTGGCCGTCTGGCTGCTTGAATCTGGTCTGTCGTCTTTGATGTTAATGGTGGAGTCTGGGAGTATTTGTTAGCTTCCCCCATAGTTCTAAAGTGCAAAGAGTTCTCACCTTTACCTCTCCAAACAAAGGCGTCTATCTGGTAACGGGGTGAACATGCTGAAGCTGGTGTACAGGGGCTTGAGACG
Source organism: Thelonectria olida (assembly GCA_020736575.1). Classification (NCBI taxonomy): domain Eukaryota; kingdom Fungi; phylum Ascomycota; class Sordariomycetes; order Hypocreales; family Nectriaceae; genus Thelonectria; species Thelonectria olida. Next base: position 110,631 of record JAGPYM010000068.1, read on the forward strand.
TCCGTGACAGAGGAGCAGAAACTCAAGCATTCCTCGACAGAGGGAAAATTGGCGTATGGGTCTCCAACGCCGTCCAGGCCATCTGTTGGACTAGAATCGCTCTCCTCAATATGACTGCAATTGCGATCATCAGCTGGGCGCTGAGGCGTGACGGGGCTAAGACGCTCGCCATCAGGAGGGGCGGATATTGAGTGCTCCTCCGTCCGCTCACGAGGTTTGGCGTGTCGTCTCCGCTCAGCTCGTTGCTTCTGGCGGAAAGGATCATATGGCTTGAATGTCAGGGACATCTTGTTGGACAATGGGCAATGGGCAATGGGCAATGGGCTTCGTGAACAAATAAAGAAGCTTCTGGGGGCAACTTGTGAAAAAGTTGAATGATGTTGATGGCTTTATTCATGAGTTTGCTGGGTAGATCCTTCATTTATATCGTTGAGCTGAGCGTGCTGACTGCGTCACGTAGTCGGCAGCCTGGAATGCGAACGAGCTGATCGGTGTGGCTCAAGGCACACAACGACGCCGGGTTGTAACAGGATGTGGACTCCGTCGGACGTGATGAACTGTATGATTGGCGTTCTCGCCTTGCTTGTCGCTGGTCGGTTGTTCAGAGACCATCCGAAACAAGGGTTCTGCGACGCCCTGCCCCTTCTCGTCGTAATCGTGCATGATACGAGGTCAGTCATGATGATCAGGAGGCCATCTTGAACCAATGTTCATTGGCGATGCCGACCGGAAGTGAGTCCATCCGGGCGCTCATGCAGTGTGATAGCCAGAAAACAGGCCGTATCACACTCGCGGCGACTTTCCGAGCAGGTAGAGGTGGCGCCAACACAAGATTCGAGTTGCCAAGTTGAGTAAATATCGTCAGATCGTCAATATCCTTCCGACACGCTGACGTGTCCAGCGCACCTTCATGTCCCCGTTAGGGAAATCCCAGCAGGTCTGGATCATCTCGTGGCCGCGGCCTGACCGAGACACGTCACCTCGGGTCTTATCCAAGGCAGATTCGACAGGATTTCAGGGGGATTGGAGACCAAAAGTTCCATCGTGAGCCAACAGTCTGCGGAAAGGGCCGGGACACTTCTTCCATAATAGGAAAATTGTGCATAACCAACACGTATACTTCTGTCCTAGCGAGGCAGATCGGGAGGCTCCCGGCGGCGCCATCGAGGTGAGCTGAGATGGTTGCGCCCTCAACACGCTTGTCGACATGGCCACTTGACCAATGCAAATCCTCGACCGCTCCACGCTTCCCATCGAGTCTGTCGCAGCCCCTTAGACCTCCCTGGCTCGGCCTTTCTTCAGGCCGTCCAGACGCACCTCCTGTCGTCAGTCCCACTGCATGGCTCAACACAGTGATGCTGTTGGATGAGACAAGTGCGCCAAGCAACGGTCAGCCAACATCATTCATCCACATCTTGTTGACAGGGCCCTTTCAAATTACTTGAATAGGTAATTTGAGCGATCTCCGGCGGGAGCAAAGGAGGCGAGGCCGGTGAAAGGGGGGTTTGGGGTGGCCCATGTGAGGCAGCCAATGCGTAATGCCGCCAGAACATCATGTGGGAAAATCCCATTGCAAGCTGTATGGCATTGGAGGAGGCAAAGAAGCCAGAGAAAGGCAAGAGAACATTTCCATGATTGTTGGAAGGCAGAGGCAAAGAACGAGAACTAAGAGAAGTGAGGAGAGATGTCGTTGCGGAGATGGCACGTGACACGTGAGAAAAAGGGAGATGGTTGGGGAGTCGAAGGACTTGAGAGGTACATTGCGCGAAATGGTGGGCGCTTAGCCGCTTTATAGAGGATCGCAAAAGCAGCGCCAGGTGGCGGGGCGCGAAATTTCCAAGTTTGGCAGGCGCCGAGAACAGGGGGAAGGATGACAATTTCCTGATAGGGGCAAGCCGTTGGATAATATACTAATAAAATATAAAATATATAAAAAACTATTTATTAAAAAACTAAAAATAAAGCTATTAAATTATAATTATTAAAATTATAAAGTTTAATTAAAAATAAAAGAAATATTACATTTTATTATTATTTATTAAAATAAGCCTAGTACTAGTATATAATAAAGGTTAATATAAGTAAAACCCAGCCTTATATCTATTATAATAAGCTTTTTTATAGGGTTTATAATTAGCTTTTAAATAAATATCCTTATTAAATAGACCTTATTTAAAGAACCTTATTTCAAGCCTCTAATATAAAAGTATAACTCTTTTAAACCCTAATTTATATAATTTAACTAATTATATAATATATAATTTAATATAATTAACTTTCTACTAATTAAATAAATTATAATTTAAAAAGATAATATTAATATAGCAGCTTAATATTTATTAGGTTATATAGATTTCCTTAAATATATTTATCTAATTAAAAAGCTTAAAAAGCATCTTAAGTAATTATAACTCCTTAATATTTCTATATTAGCTAATATAAATATACTATTAAAAGTAATATAAAGGATTAACCTAGTCCTTTTAGGCTATTATATTCTAATTAAAAGACTAAATATATAAAAAGATAATTTTAAATTCCTTAATAGGAAAGTTAGCCGACTTAATTACCTTCTAATTCGGGCAAGGAATAATAAGCTTAGTTAAAATAACTAATTATTTCTTAAAAAAATATAGGGGTATAACTTAAAGCTATAGCTCTAAGAGCTACTATATATAGTAGTAATAATCCGAATGGTTGCTTAAAAGGTTATAAAGGAAAAATTTAAAAATAAAAAGTGGGTTAAATAGGCAAGTGGATATAAGAGTTAAAAAGTAGGGGGGGGGGGGGGGCTAAAAGGGTTAAATTAAAAAGAAAGTCTAAAAATAGGTTAAGTGGGTCTAAAGGCAATTAAGCTAATAGAAATAAATAAGGCAACTAAGTAAAAAAATATATAAAGAGTTAATATAATAATAAAAATTACTAATTGTAAAAATATTATATTTTATAAAATTTATACTTTTAATAAAATATAATTATAAATATTTAAAAATTATTTTAAAAATATATTAAAAAAAGAAATATATTTAAATTTTTAAATTGTTTATTAACTATTTATTATATTTATTTAAAACTATATTTAAATAAATTTTAATTTATTAAAAACTATTATAAGTTTAATAATATTATAATTAAAAATTATATATTTTTACTTTTAATTAGTAAATTAAAAAATTACTTATAAAATAAAAAGATTTTTATTATATTTAATTTAAAAGAAATATATAATTTAATTTATATTAAAAGAAAAATAAATAAAAAAATATATTTAAAATAAAATTTAAATTTTATAAATGCTTTATTATACTTTTTAATTTTATTAATATATATATAATATTTTAATAAATAATTAATTATATATTATAAAAATATTTAAATATATATATAATATATTATTTTTTTACAATTAGTAATTTTTATTATTATATAAACTCTTAGTGTATTTTACTGCCTAGTTGCCTTGCTCTATTTTTATAAATAAGGTTCCTTAAGCAAGGTTTACTTAGTAGGGACTTTTATTTTAAGACTAACTGTGAGCCCTATTAAGAAGCTTATTATATTAGATATAAGGCTAGGGTTTAGCCTATATTAACCTCTATTATATGCCTAGATTATTGGCTTTTTAATAATAATAATAATAATATATTATTTAAATAATATTTTAATTTTTTTAAATAATAAAAATAATTATATAAAATATATTTATAAAATATTATAAATATTATAAAATATTAAACTTTTAAATAAATCTATTAAAAATAAGTTTTATATATAAAAGGTTATTTTTTAAATAATAAAATCTTATTAAAAGAAATTAAAAAAAATAAATAAAAGATTTTAATTATTTAAATAAAAAAAATTTAAAAATAATTAAAAAAATTTAAACTTTTTTAAATTTCTAAACTACTATTATAAGTTTTAGAAAACTTTAAAAAAATAATAATATTTCTTATTAAATTAATAAAAAGAAATTAAAAGTTTATTTAATAGCCTAATATTTAAAATGCTTTTAATAAAATTAAAAATTTTATTTTTAATAAATTAATATTTAAAATATTTAATTTTATATAACTTATTAAATTAAAAATAAACTTTTTAAATTTTATTTTAAAATTATAAATAAAATACTATAATAATACTAAAAAGTTATATTTAATTATATTTTACTTATATAAATTATAGAAAATAAAGTTTATTTATTTTATATATATTAAAAAATTTCCTATAATAGTTTAAACTTTTAAATAGTTTTAATAATATATATTTAAAAGCTACTATTAAATTATAATTTATATAAATTATAAAAGTATTTTATATTTTATTATAATTTAATAATTTAATAAATATTACTTTAAATATATTAAATACTTATTAGAATTTAATTATATTATTAAATATAAAAGGAAATTAAAAAATAGTAAAATTAATACTATTAGCTAATAATTTAATTTTAATATAAATACAATTAAAATATAAAAATAACTATTAATATTTATATTTAAAAAATATTTAAAATAGAAATATATTATAATAATATATAAAATAAAATAGTAAAATTTACTATTTAAATAAATTTTAAAATATAATAAATAATTACTAAATAATAAAAGATAAATAAGTAATAAATATTAAAATACTTATAAGTAAAACTTATAAAAAAATTTATAAATACCTATTTTATAAATCTTAAAAAATTAATAAAACTTATAAATAAGTTAAAATAATATTTTTATTTTTTAAAGTTAAAAGAATAGTTAAAAAAACTATTAAATAATATTTTATTTATCATAAAATACAAGTATAATAATATAAACCTTTATAAAACTATAACTTATACTAATTATAAAATAATTATTATTTTTTTAAAATAAGCCTAATATTAGTATATAATAAAAGTTAATATAAGTAAAACTTAGCCTTATATTTATTATAATAAGCTTTTTTATAAGGTTTATAATTAGCTTTTAAATATTATACATATAGTTTAATAATTATTCCAGGCTACTATTATAAAATTAAAAGTATATAATAACTGGAAATAAGCTAAAAACTAGGCTAAAAATAAGCTAAAGTAGCCTAATAGTAAGGCTATATAAATTTTATAATAAGCCTATTATAAAAAAAGACTTTTTCCTTTCTTTTTCTCTAGCTTTAAATATTTAAATTTTAAGCTACTTTTTATTATAATTATTTAAGTTTAGCCCTTTATATTATTTAAAGTTTAATCCTGCTTCCCTAATTATAAGTAATATTATAATAAAAAAGTTATATATATAATATAATATAAAAATAGCTATATATATTTAATTTTTA